>PIJE02000576.1:28397-38397 GCA_002895965.2 Coryphaenoides rupestris | reverse complement strand
AGAGAGAGAGAGAGAGAGAGAGAGAGAGAGAGAGAGAGAGAGAGAGAGAGAGAGAGAGAGAACACCCATGCCCCTACAACTGACTAGAAGTGTAGAGCAAGGCCGTACAACGCTCTCAACACGGGAGGGCAGGAGGTCTTTGAATGTCGACTGTGGATTGAAATATTTACCATGTCTCAGACCGCACAATAGATAGAATAGATAAAACTTTATTAATCCCGAAGGGAATTCTTGTGCCAGGTTGCATAGCAATGCAGTACAATAAGACAATATGGAAATCAACACAATAATAAAAATACACTAACAGATTTACAAATGTAGAGTTAAAATATACAAATATTCAGACGGCGAAAACAATTTGGCATAATTTGAAGTGTAATATTATTGGACATGACATTAAGAATATTGCACATGATGATGAGAGGAGATGAGAGGTAGTGTTATAGATAATATTTATAGATAACATGATAATAATAATAATATAGCACATGATAGAGTATTGCACATGATGTTGGACAGTAATATTAATAATATTGCACGTAAAACTGGGGAAAGTGCACATGATGTTGAGAGGTAATATTGCACATTATATTGCGTGTTCATTGTCTTGTAGGGGGGGGGGTTATAGGGAGGAGTTATAGAGTTTGATGGCCACAGGCAGAAAGGACCTCCTGTGGCGTTCTGTGTTGCACCTCGGTAGTCTCAGTCTACGACTGAAGGTGCTCTGGTATGACACCAGTGTGGCGTGAAGGGGATGGGAGGTGTTGTCCATAATACTGAGTAGTTTACTCAGCATCCTCCTCTCCGAGATCTCTACCAAAGACTCAAATTTCACTCCCAGGACAGAACCCGCTTTCCTGATGAGCTTATTGAGTCTGTTGGCGTCGGCTGCCTTCACCCTGCTGCCCCAGCACACATCAGCATAGAAGATGACGCTGGCCACCACAGAGTGATAGAACATCTGCAGCATGGTCCTGCAGACGTTGAAAGATCTGAGTCTCCGTAGGAAATACAGGCGACTCTGACCTTTCTTATACAGGGCCTCTGTGTTTTTAGTCCAGTCCATTTTATTGTCTATGTGAACACCCAGGTACTTATATTCCTCGACAATGTCCACCTCGGTCCCCCTGATGCTGACCGGTTTCGGGTGAGTCGGTTGCTTCCTGAAATCCACCACCAACTCCTTCGTCTGAGAGATGTTGAGTTGCAGGTGATTTAGTCCACACCACTCCACGAAACCGTCCACCACACTCCTGTACTCGGACTCCTGCCCCTTTCTGATACAGCCCACAATGGCAGAGTCGTCCGAAAACTTCTGCAGGTGGCAGGACTGTGAGCTGTAAAATTTGAGTTTTGTTTCTCAGAGCGAGGGCAGGCACAGCACCAGTACTGAACGTGGACTCTTACACGCTACTCTACACATGTTATTCTTGCACGTGCAAACTTTTATTCAGCAAGATTGCTAAATAAACAGAGTGATTGGTGGACACAACAAGACAACAAGAGTCTGTTTGATCCAGACGGGTTAGGAGAGTTTAACAGAAGACAAGACGTGAGTCTCTCACCTCCCAGCTGGTTGACTTTGACTTTTTATTTCATGCGACGCACAGAAGTCTGGGCAGCAGGGAGAGAGCGGACACTAGGGGGCAGACTGAGCAACACAATGGAGGATTTGTTCTCTTCTTCCCTCTGGTCCACACAAAGCAACACTTAAGGTGTGTGTGTGCGCGTGTGTGTGTGTGCGTGCTGTGTGTGTGTGTGTGTGTGTGTTCATCGCCACAAAATAAGAGGACCTTTTGACTGCTGTAACCGTTAGCTGCTGGGATGTGGCACTGATGGAGGCGCTAGAGAGCAGGGCAGTGGTTAGTGAGCGCCGCACATCAAACTAGTAATAGTAAAGTCCCAGGTTCGAAACCCGACAGACCGAAGAGTACCATTCGGAGTGAACAGCGTGTTGTACCCTGTGTTTACATTTTTTTTGTTCTAGGTGCTCCTGGTTTCCATCCACACCGAAACACACACATGTTAGCGGTGAGGTTCCTATGTCAAGGTTTACTGCTTAAAGCGCTCCAGTGGCCGGCCAGAGGGAGAGCAGACGAGTGATCTCACCACAATAAGACATAAAGTCATAAAGACATGAAGACATAAAGACATGAAGACATAAAGACTATCCATGAGAGATGGAGACCGGCCCACCAAGAGGCCCCTTAAGCCACGCGCCACTCTTGTATTATAATGCCGCCGTTTGACTGTTTACTAGGTGGTGATTGGCCCTCATCTGAGACTTGATCGCCAACATATTTTATTCATTGCGGCCCGCACCCGATTTGTAAAGCAAACATACAGCAGGCTGTGAATTTGCAGACCAACAAGCGTTGATAACCTCCACCAATGGCGACCACCAATACCAATCCTCCATTTTCTAGCACTTACATAAAAAAAACAAAAGAGAAAAAGAAAAGAAACACACACACACACACCACACATGCTTTTCATTGTTAGACCTTGAGTCTGTCAGTGGTGTCAGAGTGTGGTGGAATTCTAACCACAATCCAAGGGCTCAATGTTGTTCCCCACAATGTGAATTTTCACATTTTAAAAACATTAAAAGATGCATTCTACTAAACAGTACAAGATGCATCCTTCAAAATGGGGCTGTTTTCACAAAACTCAAACGTCTGCGTCATTACAGTTTTAGCCAATCAGAGGCCAGAGGTATTAGTTTAAATATATTCCGATATATCATGTTAATTAATGCACAACAAATATCATCTCTGGAGCAATTTAGAAATGCCAACCATGTCCACCGGGATGACCCCCACCTCTGGGTCACCTTTGTTGTTTTATATATTTTTATAAAACGGGGCTCTGGGGCAGCAATTATGCTTGATAAAAAAACAGTTAAACATAAAAACGCAGGTCTATAGATGCTAGGTGATGCTAAAAAAACACTCATGGAAAAAGCAGGTTTGCGTCACAAAAGAAAACATAAATGGATTGCATTTATACAGCCATTTTATCCAAAGTGCTGTTCAGTTGCCTCACATTCACGGCGACGCCAACCATGCAAGGTAATAACCAACATGTCAGGAGCATCTAAGGTCTTGCTCAAAGACACTTAGCTAGGCAGAGCCCAGGGATGGAAGCGCAACCTTCCTGTTGCCAGACAACCGCTCTAACCTCCTGAGCTACTGCTGAGATATATTTTTTGTCTTGTAGGAATACTAAAATCATTGCTTCAATGGAACTTGATTTCCATATCACCGTTCAGTGACAACGTGCACAACTTGACGCTAGTAGAAGACGTCAATCATACCATGCGACAAGTTTCAAATGGATTATCTCGAAAACAACAAGATCATCAAGCACTTCATGTTTCTAATCCCCCAGTGAGTAAATCAGCCCTGTAGAAATCACTGAACTCATAATCACAGTAAAAAGAAGTGAGCTGATGGATACATGCTTCCCCCCCCCGTCCCTCTCTCCAATTAGACCAAATAGAAATAGAAACAAACGGGTGCAGCTTCTGCTATGCATTGGAGTTAAATAATATAGGGCTAGATTTATTACATTCACAATCCATCTACGATCTCTGCTCCTGAAATGTCACGCACGAAACACACACTTTTTTCACCATTTTCCCATGTTGAACGTACACTGAAGGTGTCCGCCAGGTCATCAGCTGAGCTCACAAGGCGGCACACTGTAACGTCGCCACTAGGGGCGCACCTCTTGTTGTACAGCGCTTTGCCTAGTTCCGTTTTGTTTGCGTAACTTCCGATGGTATAACTAGTAGCGAGCACGCGGTCTCTCCGCAGTGGCGAAGGGAGTGGGGTGTGAAGACGTCGGGTGTGTTACATCATTATATTGTTATGTTATTTGCGTTTTTTGTGTGTGTCGGAGACCTGACCTGACCGTTCATAATAAATGGACTTGTGCTTGGACTGTGTTCTCCCCCCATGTGTGTATGTGCATGCATACACACACACACACATGCTTGCCCGGCATCTGCCCAGCCTAACAGAACGGTCGGTCAGCGGAGAGACAGCAACATACCGCTGACTGTGAGGGTCTCTTACACCTACCATACTGCTACCAGATCATCCAATCATAGTGGGAGGGACAACACACATGAGAGAGATTAGTGCCATCCCAACACACAGAGCCTATTCAATTACAATAAACAACGCACCGATTGGATTGAAATCCGTAGATATTTGCAGAAAGGCACACAACACTGGGGCGGCTGCATTTCTGTAGCGCGGACAATTCTACTCAGACACTGGAGCCAAGTCAATGAGTAAAAAAAAAAACCCAACAAAAATATATACCGCAGTATTACATCGCAAAATACAGTAATATATAATGTATATTATGCAATATTCCGTCACTATTCCCAAAACACCAAATGAATCAGTTCAAAAGTTCCAACAATATTCCTCAAAGGTAGAACCAGCTTTAAACTTAACTCTCGTCTAGAAAGTTCAGTGCACGGGACAAAAAAAAGCTAGCATACGCAAAAATGCATTAATTCCGGCATATGTCTCGATATTTTATAATGGGATTCACCGCTGTTGGGGGGTGACGGCCCCTTCGGGATCTGCAAATAATACCCCAGAATATAAATGGACATCCGACGGAGAGTCAGGTTTAATAAGGTTCCTGTGAGGACGTTATAAGGATGAGCTCGAGTTATACGGACGATTCATTATTCTGAACCGTGGTTCTAAAATCTAAAATGAATCAGCACAGTTTAATGCCTCGGTGTCCAATTTGACTCACCGTACCGTAGTCGGACGCCAGCGGACGCACGCCACCGCCGGACACACTTGCGTCAGAAAGAAACGTTTATAACATAAACGGCTCGTGGAGGTTCGTCTGACGTCTGACTCAGTTTAGTGCAGTTTAGCACAGCAACAGTTTGGTACCGTTTAGTGAATCGGAGGAAGATTGTTTTATGGGAATTTCCACATAAAACTAAATACAAATATTTAGACAGGCTTGTTTATACTTCCCCCCCCCCCCAGCACATTATTCAGGGCTCAACTCCTTGCCTCCTACTTCAGTCAGTCTCCCCTTTGTCTGGTGATGTAGGCTAGACTAGATGTAGACTAGAGTTCAGTTTAGGAGAAGGACCTACTTGGTGAACACAAGCCTGCGACCGCACCCGCGACAACGCCGGGCAAAGGCCCAGCCCCTACATACTGTACTGTCCAGCCACTAGAAGAAGGCACTGTTTGCCGCTGGTATATTACAACGTCTGCTGTGTTTCCACACATCTCTCCACGGCTCAGCCCGTCCTGGTGTAGCGACGATTAGAATTAAATCTGTTACGTGTCATGTGGCTAGTTTAGTTATCACTCGACACGGAGGCAGGAAGCAGACCTCAATAAGAGAGACGCATTTCACTTCCTCCTTAGTGATATGTTTGGAATACCTGAATCGGTTGTGTGTTGTGGTTGTGTGTGTGTTGCGTGTGTGTGTGTGTATGTGTGTCTGTGTGTTGTTCTAGACAAACCACTGAGACCACAGGTCTCCTGAGAGGTGGGAAAAACCTTGACAAGTCAAGGAACGGCGGGGCGACATACAACATGTAAAACACCACTGCTGTGCACACATTCCTCTCTCACGGCATCACACACACACACACACCACACACACACACACACACACACAGGGAGAGAGAGGACAGATAGACAGAGAGAGAGAGAGAGAGGTAGTCATCTGCTACCCTGCTACCCCAGTCGGGATTTCCACCCTGCCTTCATCCAAAGGGTAAATGCACAAATCTCCAGAGATTGTGCAATGAAGGCAAATGTCTACTTGGCACCCCACCCGACCCTGGACCTGCACAGTCTGTACGACCAAGTGCACATCTTCAAGGCAACAGTCCCAACTTTTGCAAAGACTCTGAAGGACATCGCACTCAACCGCAGACCGAGTACATCCTACAGGAGCAACAGAGAGACGGGCATCCCACCCAGACCAACATCCAGAGGAGCTGCTGCACCCAGAGGACACCCTGCTGCACCCAGAGGACACCCGGCTGCACCCAGAGGACACCCTGCTGCACCCAGAGGACACCCTGCTGCACCCAGAGGACACCCGGCTGCACCCAGAGGACACCTTGCTACACCTACCGGGCACCATGCGGCACCCAACGGGCACCATTCTGCACCACAGGTTCAGCCCACCTCCCCCCTGCCACCTCCATACCACACACACGTACACGCAGGCTGTAAGCAGAGCAAGCCCCAACCCTACACCAGGTGGAGCCCCACCCAGTGACCTGAGCATGCACCAGATGCTCTGTGAGCTCTACACAATCATGGTCCAGGTCTAAAACCACTGGAATAATAACACTGTAAATAATCTTTCACCATATCATCCTGGAACATCCAGTACGAGGTCTGAGATCGACTGCCTTTGGTATGAAGAGCAGAAACCCAGACTTCACCAAAGAAATTGCAAACACAGATATCATTGTCCTACAGGAGACATGGCACAGAGGAGATGGTCCCACCGGCTGCCCTGTGAACTACAGAGAACTTGTAGTACCATCCACCAAGCTAACAGGGATCAAACAGGGAAGAGACTCGGGAGGTATTCTAATATGGTACAAATCAGAACTAACCCACTCCATTAAGCTAATCAAAACAGGATCTTTTTACATCTGGCTGGAAATAAATAAGGAACTTACCTCAACCGAGAAAAATATCCTCCTGTGTGCCACCTACATCCCCCCAATCGAATCCCCATATTTTAAGGACGACATGTTCTCCACCCTAGAGGAAGAAGCTAACCATTTCCAGGCTCTAATGAGAAGATGTAAACAAGGCCGTAGAAAACCTCAACTATATATTTGACCTTTCAGCATCCCTAGCAAACCTAAAACCCAAAAATAGGAAAGCTAATAAAAAGAGCAATGATAAATGGTTCGACAATGAATGTAAAAACCTTCGAAAGAAATTAAGGAACTTATCAAACCAAAAACATAGAGACCCAGAAAACCAGAACACACGTCTACGCTATAGTGAAACATTAAAACAATATAAAAATACAGTAAGGAAAAAAAGGGATCAACATGTTAAAAACCAGCTACATGCTATTGAGGAATTCATAAAAACAAAGAAGTTCTGGGAAAACTGGAACACTCTAAACCAATCCAAAATGGAGATGTGTGGGTAGCAACATCCAAGCATGGAGAGGTGGGGGGACACACAAGTTTGAGATGGTGTTGTAACGAAGGTAGGTGGGGTGGTGTAAGGACCAGGTGGAAGCAACTCCGTGAGACCATTTATTATGAACGGTACAGGTCCGGTCTCCGACACACAAAAAACGCAAATAACATAACATACACACATATAATGATGTAACGCACCTGACGTCTTCACACCCCACTCCCCTTCGCCACTGTGGAGAGACCGCGTGCTCTCCACTAGTTATACCGTCGGAAGTGACGCAAAACGAAATATAACTAGGCAAGCGCTGTACAACAAGAGGTGCGCCCCTCGTGGCGATATTCAATGTCTTCGACCGTTACAAACTCTTAAGCTCTTTTCCCCAATTTGGAGTGTGTGTGTGTGTGTGTGTGTGTGCATGTAGAGAGCAGAGATCGTAGATGGATTGTGAATGTATAAATCTAGCCCTATATTATTAACTCCAATGCATAGCAGAAGCTCCACCCATTTGTTTCTATTGTATTTGGTCTAATTGGAGAGAGGGGACGGGGGGGGAAGCATGTATCCATCAGCTCACTTCTTTTTACTGTGATTATGAGTTCAGTGATTTCTACACGGCTGATTTACATGGAACATGGAAGTGCTTGATGATCTTGTAGTTTTCGAGATAATCCATGTGAAACTTGTCGCATGGTATGATTGACGTCTTCTACTAGCGTCAAGTTGTGCACGTTGTCACTGAACGGTGATATGGAAATCAAGTTCCATTGAAGCAATGATTTTAGTATTCCTAACAGACAAAAAACATATCTCAGGAGTAGCTCAGGAGGTTAGAGCGGTTGTCTGGCAACAGGAAGGTTTCTGGTTCGATCCCTGGGCTCTAAGTGTCTTTGAGCAAGACCTTAGATGCTCCTGACATGTTGGTTATTACCTTGCATGGTTGGTGTGTGAATGTGAGGCAACTGTACAGGATAAAATGTCTATATAAATGCAATCCATTTATGTTTTCTTTTGTGGCGCAAACCTGCTTTTTCCACGGGTGTTTTTTTAGCATCACCTAGCATCTATAGACCTGTGTTTTTATGTTTCACTGTTTTTATCAAGTATAATTGCTGCCCCAGAGCCCCGTTTTATAAAAATATATAAAACAACAAAGGTGACCCAGAGGTGGGGGTCATCCCAGTGGACGTGTTTGGCATTTCTAAATGGCTCCAGAGATGATATTTGTTGTGCATTAATTAACATGATATATCGGAATATATTTAAACTAATACCTCTGGCCTCTGATTGGCTAAAACTGTAATGACGCAGACGTTCGAGTTTTGTGAAAACAGCCCATTTTGAAGGATGCATCTTGTACTGTTTAGTCGATGCATCTTTTAATGTTTTTAAAATGTGAAAATTCACATTGTGGGGAACAACATTGAGCCCTTGGATTGTGGTTAGAATTCCACCACACTCTGACACCACTGACAGACTCAAGGTCTAACAATGAAAAGCATGTGTGGTGTGTGTGTGTGTGTTTCTTTTCTTTTTCTCTTTTGTTTTTTTTATGTAAGTGCTAGAAAATGGAGGATTGGTATTGGTGGTCGCCATCGGTGGAGGTTATCAACGCTTGTTGGTCTGCAAATTCACAGCCTGCTGTATGTTTGCTTTACAAATCGGGTGCGGGCCGCAATGAATAAAATATGTTGGGGATCAAGTCTCAGATGAGGGCCAATCACCACCTAGTAAACAGTAAAACGGTGCCATTATAATACAAAAGTGGCGCGTGGCTTATGTGCATGCATACGCACACACACACACATGCTTGCCGGCATCTGCCCAGCCTAACAGAACGGTCGGTCAGCGGACAGACAGCAACATACCGCTGACTGTGAGGGTCTCTTACACCTACCATACTGCTACCAGATCATCCAATCATAGAGAGAGAATAGTGCCATCCCAACACACAGAGCCTATTCAATTACAATAAACAAACGCACCGATTGGATTGAAATCCGTAGATATCTGCAGAAAGGCACACAACACTGGGGCGGCTGCATTTCTGTAGCACGGAAAATTCTACTCAGACACTGGAGCCAAGTCAATGAGTAAAAAAAAACCCAACAAAAATATATACCGCAGTATTACAATCGCAAAAAATACAGTAATATATAATGTATATTATGCAATATTCCATCACTATTTCATGCATACAAAACACCAAATGAATCAGTTCAAAAGTTTCCAACAATATTCCTCAAAGGTAGAACCAGCTTTAAAACTTAACTCTCGTCTAGAAAGTTCAGTGCACGGACAAAAAAAAGCTGGCATACGCAAAAATGCATTAATTCCGGCATATGTCTCGATATTTTATAATGCGATTCACGCTGTTGGGGGGGTGATGGCCCTTCGGATCTGCAAAATAATACCCAGAATATAAATGGACATCCGACAGAGAGTCAGGTTTAATAAGGTTCCTGTGAGGACGTTATAAGGATGAGCTCGAGTTATACGGACGATTCATTATTCTGAACTGTGGTTCTAAAATCTAAAATGAATCAGCACAGTTTAATGCCTCGGTGTCCAATTTGACTCACTGTCGTCGGACGCCAGCGGACGCACGCCACCGCCGGACACACTTGCGTCAGAAGAACGTTTATAACATAAACGGCTTGTGGAGGTTCGTCTGACGGAAAACAACTCAGTTTAGTGCAGTTTAGCACAGCAACAGTTTGGTACCGTTTAGTGAATCGGAGGAAGATTGTTTTATGGGAATTTCCACATAAAACTAAATACAAATATTTAGACAGGCTTGTTTATACTTCCCCCCCCCC
>PIJE02000576.1:0-23220 GCA_002895965.2 Coryphaenoides rupestris | reverse complement strand
CCCCCCCCCCCCAGCACATTATTCAGGGCTCAACTCCTTGCCTCCTACTTCAGTCAGTCTCCCCTTTGTCTGGTGATGTAGGCTAGACTAGATGTAGACTAGAGTTCAGCTTAGGAGAAGGACCTACTTGGTGAACACAAGCCTGCGACCGCACCCGCGACAACGCCGGGCAAAGGCCCAGCCCCTACACACTGTACTGTCCAGCCACTAGAAGAAGGCACTGTTTGCCGCTGGTATATTACAACGTCTGCTGTGTTTCCACACATCTCTCCACGGCTCAGCCCGTCCTGGTGTAGCGACGATTAGAACTAAATCTGTTACGTGTCATGTGGCTAGTTTAGTTTATCACTGGACACGGAGGCAGGAAGCAGACCGCAATAAGAGAGACGCATTTCACTTCCTCCTTGGTGATATGTTTGGAATACCTGAATCGGTGTGTGTGTGTGTGCGTGTGTGTGTGTGTATGTGTGTCTGTGTGTGTGTTCTAGACAAACCACTGAGACCACAGGTCTCCTGAGAGGTGGGAAAACTGACAAGTCAGGAGAAACGCCATCAACACATGTAAACACACTGCTGTGCACACATTCTCTCTCACACACACACACACACACACACACACACACACACACAGGGAGAGAGAGACAGATAGAGAGAGAGAGAGAGAGAGAGAGGTAGTCATCTCTACCCTGCTACCCAGATGGGATTTCCACCCTGCCTTCATCCAAAGGGTAAATGCACAAATCTCCAGAGACTGTGCAATGAAGGCAAATGTCTACTTGGCACCCCACCCGACCCTGGACCTGCACAGTCTGTACGACCAAGTGCACATCTTCAAGGCAACAGTCCCAACTTTTGCAAAGACTCTGAAGGACATCGCACTCAACCGCAGACCGAGTACATCCTACAGGAGCAACAGAGAGACAGGCATCCCACCCAGACCGACATCCAGAGGAGCTGCTGCACCCAGAGGACACCCTGCTGCACCCAGAGGACACCCTGCTGCACCCAGAGGACACCCTGCTGCACCCAGAGGACACCCTGCTGCACCCAGAGGACACCCTGCTGCACCCAGAGGACACCCTGCTGCACCCAGAGGACACCCTGCTGCACCCAGATGCACCCAGAGGACACCCTGCTGCACCCAGAGGACACCCTGCTGCACCCAGAGGACACCCTGCTGCACCCAGAGGACACCCTGCTGCACCCAGAGGACACCCTGCTGCACCCAGAGGACACCCTGCTGCACCCAGAGGACCACCTCGCATGCACCAGAGGACAGGCCGGGTTGCAACATTGGCTGGCCTATGGAGGTGCTATGCAGCCTCGAAGGTGAGGTCCTCTGGAGTGGCACGGCTATGGAATAGTTCCCTCGTGCGGGATGCAGACACACTCCAGAGCGGGTGGCGCTCTGGATGCTTGGTCTGCGGTGGGGTAGACGGCCGTTCGTCTGCCTCGATTATTGAGATAGCGTATGAGCGAGCCCCGCGTGTGAATCTAATAGCTTCCGGAGGGCGGTAGCGCGTCAGTGACGAAGCAAGGGTGGCGGTCCCCAGTCTACATAGACGACCCAAACCAACGGCTGGCGATGCGGGACCGAAAGCAAATCCATCCCAAAACGACCCCAGAATAACAGCTTGTCTACAAATGACGTCTCATCTGTTGCTCCTGTAGGATGTACTCGGTCTGCGGTTGAGTGCGATGTCCTTCAGAGTCTTTGCAAAAGTTGGGACTGTTGCCTTGAAGATGTGCACTTGGTCGTACAGACTGTGCAGGTCCAGGGGCGGGTGGGGTGCCAAGTAGACATTTGCCTTCATTGCACAGTCTCTGGAGATTTGTGCATTTACCCTTTGGATGAAGGCAGGGTGGAAATCCCATCTGGGTAGCAGGGTAGAGATGACTACCTCTCTCTCTCTCTCTCTCTCTCTCTCTCTCTCTCTCTCTCTCTCTGTCTCTCTGTCTCTCTCTCCCTGTGTGTGTGTGTGTGTGTGTGTGTGTGTGTGTGTGTGAGAGAGAATGTGTGCACAGCAGTGTGTTTACATGTGTTGATGGCGTTTCTCCTGACTTGTCAGTTTTCCCACCTCTCAGGAGACCTGTGGTCTCAGTGGTTTGTCTAGAACACACACACAGACACACACACACACACACACACGCACGCACACACACACACACCGATTCAGGTATTCCAAACATATCACTAAGGAGGAAGTGAAATGCGTCTCTCTTATTGCGGTCTGCTTCCTGCCTCCGTGTCGAGTGATAAACTAAACTAGCCACATGACACGTAACAGATTTAATTCTAATCGTCGCTACACCAGGACGGGCTGAGCCGTGGAGAGATGTGTGGAAACATAGCAGACCTTGTAATATACCAGCGGCAAACAGTGCCTTCTTCTAGTGGCTGGACCGAGCAAGTACAGTATGTAGGGGCTGGGCCTTTGCCCGGCATTGTCGCGGGTTACGGTCGCAGGCTTGTGTTCACCAAGTAGGTCCTTCTCCTAAACTGAACTCTAGTCTACATCTAGTCTAGCCTACATCACCAGACAAAGGGGAGACTGACTGAAGTAGGAGGCAAGGAGTTGAGCCCATATGTCGTGTGTGTGTGTGTGTGTGTGTGTGGTGATGGCCGGTTTAACCTGTGTGTGTGTTGATTGGCAGGTCCACCTTGCAGTCTGTCTGTCTGTCTGTCTGCAGGCAGGCAGGCCTGGCTTCATCACGGCTCTCCCTGAAACTGATTGGACACACAGTGCGCGTGACAAAGTGACCAGCGTGACCAGCGTGACCACTGGTGAGCCCATCAGGACGTGATGGTGGCCAATGAGGTCCGATCCTCTCTGGCGTGGCTCACAAGCAGCAGCAGCAGCAATAAGACGTGAAGGGGGAGCAACACACACAATGCTCCTGCATCTGGCCCATTGTGCCGCCGCGTCCACGCAACCTTTATTTTCTCCCCTCTCCCGCGCGACGACGCGGACAAACAAAGGCCGTTCTTTCTGGATGTTAGCGCCCACTCACCACCCCCCTCTGTGATTACATCATCAGAATACACAAAACCGCACGGCGTAAATTGCACGGCGTGTTAAAAACTTCATTAGTGCCTTTCCAAGCCATTGCCTGGTTTTTACTGTTAATTAAAATTCCATTTACGGGACTTTGGCAGTGAGGCAATTTTGCCGTTTCAGCAGAACAGGCAGCACTATAACCCTTATGAAATGTCAGGGGGAGAGAGAAGAAACAGGGCCTTTAAAGACATTTGATCGGGCATCACAATGGCAGCCCCGGTGTGTAATTTAGACACAGACCGGCCATCGCTCTAACGCAGTGTGGCTGGTGAGGCAAGGCAGGTTCATATGCTGTTTAGAGCAATTTAGAGTCCAATATTTCACACTAAAGGCAAGGTCGCTCGCTCTCTCTCTCTCTCTCTCTCTGTCTGTCTCTCTGTCTCTCTCTCTCTCCCCCCCCCCCCCTCTCTCTCTCTCAGGCACTCAAGCAGTAACAGCACATTAGGGGCCGGATCAAAAGCGGGGGCCTCTGAGAAACCTGGAGTCGCGAGGGACAAAGCAAAATCAATGCGTGGGGGAATTGATTAGAAAAGGCCATTGTATATCCATTAGATGCATGGCCGGTCTGCCAGCGTCACGCGTTTCACAGGGGGGGCAACTTAGTGTCACTGCACCCCCCCACTCCCCCCCCCCACTCAACCCCCCCCCCCCCCAATTCATGAAACTGTAAACACACAAAGACACGGGAATGAATGTCTCATTTGTGGCGGTGCATGGACACATGCACTGCAGCTGTGTGTGCTGTGTGTTTGCCATGGGTGTGTGTGTGTGTGTGTGTGTGTGTGTGTGTGTGTGTGTGTGTGTGTGTGTGTGTGTGTGTGTGTGTGTGTGTGTGTGTGTGTGTGTGTGTGTGTGTGTGTGTGTGCGCGCTCAGGTTTATTATTGTGTGTGAGTGAGCTGGGCACTTCTTGGGCCCCCTGCTTGATTGACAGAGGAGCCAAACTGTGCGTCGGTCTTCAGCGCGCGTGTGTGTGTGCGTGTGTGTGTGTGTGTGCTTGCGTGCGTGCGTGTGTGTGTGTGTGTGTGTGCGTGCGTGCGTGTGTGTGTGTGGGTCCGTGTCGTTCTAGATGTGTGATTGGCGCTCAATATTTAGTCGGAGGCAACTGAAAAGTAATACAGGAGAAAGTGATGAAGTTATAAAAGACAAAGATTTTAGTTGTGCTTCAATTTCGCTGCCTAATGTTTCTACAAATCTATCCACTTTGATCAATCCTATTTAGCCGTTTTCTGTATTGGCTCATTCCCGCGGCATCCATAAATACAATCCATTTCAGAGGAGTAACGTGTTTAGAAATGGGCCGATGCTGGCTGCCTTGTTAATATATTATCGTTTATATTGCTCAGCCGTTGGCTGGCTGCGGCCACAAAATGCCCTGTTGCAGTTATACGACTATAATTGATACACATTCACACAAAACCCCACCTCAGAGACACGGGAGCACATGAGCCATAAACCGGTGGTAAACGTTCCTAAAATAAGCACAGGGTTATTCTGGGGAACCCGAGTTTGCCTCCATGGAAATATCACTTTCACATAAACCGTAAACAACCGCCGCAGTGTTTTGCAGCGGCAGTACGGAGAAGCGACGGCGGCTCTCACAACAAGATATATATTTTCCTTCGTTAAAATTCACCTCGAGGATGGAAACGCATAAAACACAATAGGCAGAGCTGACAGCCAGACTCACATTACGTGTGTCGTGTTATAACTTTCTCTCACCTCTCATGAGGTCAGAATGTGAGCGAGGTAGTGAGGAGAAGTATAAGTCATGTTGAGTTTCTGTAATCAGGTAATTTTGTGTTTTGTTATCGTAAATGGATTGCATTTATATAGCGCTTTTATTCAAAGTGCTTTACAGTTGCCTCACATTCACCGACGGTGGTGTCAACCATGCAAGGTAACAACCAACACGTCAGGAGCAGTTAGGGTTAGGTGGTGTCTTGCTCAGGGACACCTCCACACTTAGCTAGGAGGGGGAGGAGCCCGGGGATCGAAACCAGCAACCTTCCTGTTGCAAGACAACCGATCTTACCTCCTGAGCGACTGGTCCGCTATTGTCAATATTTCCAATGAAACAACTGAAAGCCACAAATGATTTTCTTGACAGCGCTGTCTCTGGATGACCAACGGTATCCAAGGATCCAGACGTACATTACAATCATTCCAGTATTTAAAAAAGTCACTAAAACCGAGAAGACTGATTGTCATGCTCTTGGAAACGAATTAACACTTGAGTTGCTCGGGCATAAATAAGGCCATTTTACATTACATTAGGTACGATTGCTTCATACCGGGAACCGAGTACGATTCTCAGCTTTCACATTAGCAATGTTGTTCGGTACCCGAGTACACGTGCGTATACACACTCCGATACTGCCGGTGGTATGCATGCACCTAGTTGCACCAAGCAACTGTGGGGCGGTAGTAGCTCAGGAGGGTAAAGCAGTTGTCTGCCAACTGAGCCGGAAGGTTGCTGGTTCGATCCCCGATCCACCTAGCTAAGTGTCGAGGTGTCCCTGAGCAAGACACCACCTGCTCCTGACGTGTTGGTTGTTACCTTGCATGGTTGACACCGCCGTCGATGTATGAATGGGTGAATGTGAGGCAACTGTAAAGCGCTTTGGATAAATGCAATACATTTACCTAGTTTGCAATCTGCCGATGCCAACACAAAAAAGTAGAAGAAACCACACAACTTTTCTTCATGCACCGACTGCCAGATCCCAAGCCCGTACCACAGAGAGGACCCTTCGCTCTATGCCGTCTATTATTGATACTTTGGAGACAAGGTTAGCAAGGACGACTTCCTACTTGATCAGCTCTGGACGTGCAGATCAGAGGAGGAGTTTCGGTCCGGTTGCTTTCACACCTGATGCGAACAGAAACCCGAGTAGTACACATGAACCGTACTAGACCAGTACTCGAGACCAGTACTCAAGACCTGTACACAGTGTTCCATATGCTTACCAAACAAACCAAAACTTTGCACAGTCAAGTGTACAGCGAGCCGGGCCCTGAGTCTACAAGACACAGACACACAATGACGTCAACGGTGTCATTTGTGTGCGTGATCCTTGCGTGCAGACATATTACCACAAGTACATGGGGCCTGGAGGGAGGTCATCCCACTCCCACAACTCGTGGACAGCGGTAAGACCAGAGAGCATCATGGGACGCTCACACACACACACACTCACACACACACACACACACACACACACACACACCACACACACACACGCCTCCTCCTCTGCGCCCGGTCGTGGTGTCGGAGGCGGAGAGGAGGAGTTGATATGTGGGCCGCATGGTGTCTAGCCTTGCTCACACGAGGAGCTCATCTCTGGGCTCCGGGGCTGTCAGGTGGGGGAGGAGGAGGAGGAGGAGGAGGAGATGAGGAGAAGGGAGGAGGGAGGTGGTGGGAGGAAGAGGATGGATGTGGAGGATAGAGGAGGGAGGGAGGAGGTGGAGGGGAAGGTGGAGAAGAGGGAAGTGGGAGGTGAAGGAGGAGGAGGAAGAGGTGGAGGCGCGTTCTCCACAGTGAGCGCTCATCTGCCCGTGAGATGATGTTTATTGGGCAGAGCATGCTACTCTCTTCTCCGTCCAGCTGCCCTGGCACCAGCACACTGCACCACCACCACCACCACCACTACCACCACCATCAGCACCACCACCGCCACCACCACCACCACCACCAGCAGCAGCAGCACCACCACACGTCTTAATGATGTCCTGGGAGACCCGGGAGGGCCGGCCTCGTTAGGCTGGCTGCTGCCAGGATGCACAGTAACCCAAGGGTAACCCTGTCTCCTCTCCTCTGTCACTCCTGTCCTGCACACGTCCCTCTCTCTCTCCACCACCCCTACGCCCCCACCCTCCATCTCTCACATGCAATCTATCCTCCACCTCTCTCTCTCTCTCTCTCTCTCTCTCTTTACCTCTCCCTCTCCATCTCTCTCTCTCTCTCTCACACTCTCTCTCTCTCCATCTTTACTGCTTTTTGTTATCTGCTCCAGTTCTGCTTTGTTATCTCAGTTCCCCTCCTCTCATCTTCTCAATCTTTCTGAAGAGAGAGGAAAAAAACGGTTAAAAGTAATTTTATCTTTTTGGGGGAAAAATGTTTTTTTTTTTGACAAACCGAAGGAGTCAAACTCCGGTCATCAGCACTACGGCAGCCTTTGGAACCTGGGAGTGAGGGGTGGGGGGGCGGGGGGGGGGTGGAGGATTCGATCTGCCCCATTTCATTTCATTTCATCTCATCTCATCTCGCTCAGCACCGCGAGAAAATTCTGACAAGTAGGAGGGAGCGAGAGGGGGGGGGGGGGAGGGAGAGGAAAAAAATGTACCAAATAAAGCGTGTTTGGTGGTGGGGTGCCGCGTACACGAGTTCATATAGAGGCCACCGCGATAACGAGAGGAGAGGGAGCGAGAGAGAGAGAGGAGAGAGGAAGAGCGAGAGAGAGAGAGGAAGAGCGAGAAGAAGAGAGAACGGAGAGGGGGTGGGGGGGATTTGTTGACAAGTGGGTCTCCCCCCCCCCCCCCCCTCTCCGTTCTCTCTTCTGATTGTCTCCAGTTTGACGCGTGAAGCGATCTTACGAAGCAGCAATTACGGTTGGAATGGCGGCTACCTGTTGTCATCAATGATTCAACGGAGGAACGGAAGAAAATACCACTTTCTGCGCTTATTAAATCGGCCTTCCCCATCACGCATGCACTTTATTGTTAAATCCGTTGAAGCCAATCAATGGCACTGCCGCCGGCCGCCTCTTCATCATTTAATTACTCGTCTGTCAATCAATGAAAAACACGTTTTTTAGGAAAGCCGATCGATACGGAGAGGTGACTTAACTGACGACATGGGAAGAATGGTAACCTGACTGACACGCGGGGACGGGAGCGGGAACACACACACACACACACACACACACACACACACAATAAATAAACACACGTGTGCACACACACACAGGCGCACACACACATGTGGGCACACACACACACAGGCGTGCACACACACACACACACACAGGCGTGCACACACACACACAGGCGTGCAAATACATACACAATCACACAGGCACACACACACACACACACACACACACACACACACACACACACACACACACAGATCTAAAGGGACCAGGTTGCAGCATTGATTGCCATGGAGCCTTGGTGAGGCTCTGCTCTGCTTTCTAGTAACAAATCAAACGCATGTATTTAAAAAGAAAAGGCAATTTCCAGGCTCCACTCACCTGTGTGTGTGTGTGTGTGTGTGTGTGTGTGTGTGTGTGTGTGTGTGTGTGTGTGTGTGTGTGTGTGTGTGTGTGTGTGTGTGTGTGTTCGATGATAGGTTTAACCACTAAAGAGCTACGATGGAAGGAGTTTTATTCACCAACAGAGAGCTGAAATCTCGTTCCCATGGCACGCTGCTGGTGTTCATATGTTGGATGCTCATTGTAGTGCAACACAGACCTCTCTTGATCATTTCCGCTGCACAGGGTACCGGGCACATATTAACCACACAATAGCATTATTTTATTATTATTATTATTATTGTTATTATTATTATTATTACGTCCATATCTCAGTAGCAATAAATAAACCAGTAAGACGGTAGCACTGGGAATGTGTTAGATGAAACTGAAGGGCAAACATACGTGCATATTTCCCCTTGGTGTCCTTTGACACACACACACACACACACACACACACACACACACACACACACACACACACACACACACTGGCACATAATTATACTCGCACATGAAGAGTGTCTCCCCATCCACACTCTAGTATGTGCACACACTGACAGACACTCACACACACACACACTCACTCACTCACTCACTTACTCACACACACACACACACACACACACACATACACACACACACACGGAGGTAGCATCCATCAGTGATTAGAGGACATTATTGGGCAGCAGTATCGTTATGACGACCGGCAGAGAGCGACCCCCACCGGCCAATTGATCGACGAATGACAGATAGGAGAGCATGGACACAATGTCATGACCCCACACTGACACACACACACACACACACACACATACTGGTTTCCATGTTGGATGGGGACCAACTTTCTATTCATCACTTGTGGGGACCACCCTTTCTAAAGGTTCTAGAGGCATGGAAAAAATCAGGTACACTAGCCATAGCTTTGTTAGCTTATACACGACTTCAAATCTCTGAATTGATGAAGTAGTGACTTGACCATGCTATGCTAAATGGGGACCTAGGAAAATCAAGTGAGCATGGCTGATGGGGTTAGACCTCATTTGCATATCTTTTGCATAATTCACACAAAGTCCCATTTGATTAGTGGGGACCTTGCAACAATAAGTGTATTACTATTTTGAAATGGCAAACAACATACATCACGGAAATCCTCCGATTATTGCATTTGTTAAAAAAAAGGATCTACAACCAAGTAGAATTAAAAGATGCAGTAGTAGTACATCAATGATGGTTCAGATTTTGAAATGGCTTAGTTGTTCATAGATGATTTAAATGTAGCATGAGGCCTGCACATGGTGCTAGTGATGCAAAGCACCACTCTTGCATAGAATGCCTCGTGCTGTGCATGTAGTCATCTTCACAACATTGCAGATTTTATGTTTGATTGAATGATATTCCTAGGTTTGATAGGAATATCAGTGTGATTGAAGTAGGGCTGGGCGATTAATCGATCTCGCGATACATATTTTGTCGATCTCGATCTATCAGCCTTCGTGAACTTTTTCGATCTGGATAGATCTGACAACAGCGTCATGACGCACCGGAAATAAACATAACAGCCAATCGGTCTGCAGTGTTTGTCTCGACACGCCCATTTATACAACGGCACGAGGCGTTGTTGACCAACAGCGATGCAAAGAAAGGACAACAGCATGAGTGACACTGTGAGAAACGAGAGTTACGAAGTGAAAGCTTCATAGTGTGGTGTCTTGGTGGCGCAGCGGCGAGAGTTGTTATTTGCAGTCCTGGGTTCAAATCCCGTGGAGAGCTCTCTCTGCTGTGCCACCGAGACAGCACGCTGTGAAGTGTTACTTTTAAGTCAATGCCCTAACACTAACCCTAAGTCCTGTTAATGGTATTGTCATGTCCTGATGGTGCAGTGCAGGGAGTGCATTGTTGACAACTCCAAGGTCATGTGTTCAAGTCACGATGAAAATCTAATTTCCTTTTCCAACTTAACAATGCAGCATAAGTGTAATGTCAAATGCCACCTCCGACCGCTTCATAGTCTGGTGGCACAGCGGAGAGAGTTCTTACCTTCAGCTCTGCAGTCCTGGGTTCAAATCCTGTGGAAAGCCTTCTCTTATGTCTAAGTCCTGTGAACGGTGAAGTTAAATACGCCCGGAGATCATAACAAAGAAGGCGTCTTGGTGGTGCTGTGGTCTGCTCTGGAGGTTGGCACCCTGGAGACTCAGGTTCGAGTCAGGCACACGTACGGCCACCAAGAATTGAACGGCAGCAGAACCCCCCATCCCCAGCAAATACGACACTAAGTCACTAAGCAAATAGAATTAGTTCAGCAAAATACACAGTTACGGGGGGGGGCAAAGGCCAAACTACAAAGAAACCAAAGTCACTTTTCATGATTTAAAAGTCAATCTCAGTTGTCAGCAAGGGGATTTGGGTCTAAACCCCCTGAGGGGGTTTTGCTGGATTCACTTCTCCCCTCCCAACCCCTCTTGTGGCATTCACTTCTTCCTCCAACCCCTCCTGATGGGGTTCTGCTGTGTCACTTCTCCCCCAGCCCTCTGATGGGTTCTGCGGCGTTCACTCCCCCCAGCCCCTCTGATAGGGGGGGTTCTGCTGCGTTCACTTCTTCCCCCCCCCAGCCCCTCTCGGCTTCACTTCTCCACCCCCCAGCCCTCTGATGGGGGGTTCTGCTGGCATTCACTTTTGGTGGACGTCTATGGTGGTGCCTGACTCGAACCTGGAGTCTCCCTAGGGTGCCAAACCTCTGCGAGCAGACCACAACACCCACCAAGGACACCCTTCTTTGTTCATGATCCCTGGGCCGGGCTATTTTAACGTTCAACCGTTCACAGACTGATAGACATAAGAGAAGGCCTTTTCACAGGATTTCAAATCCAGGACTGAAAGCCACTGAAGGCAAGAACTCTCTCCGCTGTGCCACCGAGACACCACACTATGAAGGGGTCGGAGGTGGCGCTTATGCTGCATTGTTAAGTTGGAAAAGGACAAGAGATTTCCATCATGACTTGAACACACAACCTTGGAGTTGATAACAACACACTCTTGCCACTGCACCATCAGGACATGACACTATGATTAACAGGACTTAGGGTTAGTGTTGACTTAAAAGTTACACTTCTTAGTGTGCTGTCTTGGTGGCACAGCGGAGAGCGTTCTTATCTTCAGCTCTGCAGTCCTTGGTTCAAATCCCACCAGTCAGGCTCCAAGCAGGACTTGAACACACGACCGCAGAACTGACAACTCCTGCCGCTGTGCTACCAGGACACCACACTATGAATGTTAATGTAATGTAAATGGCCGACGGGCTGGATTAAACAACGGCTCGCAGGCTGTACTTTGCCCACCTCTGATTTAACCAATTCATATTTTGTACTTTATTTTATCTTAAAGTTGCACAGGGAATTTGAGCCACTTGTTTTACTATTTTTGTCTACCTGGAAAAACATGTGAGATGTTTGCTGACCAGCTTTCAGTTTTATTTACATTTTAATAATTTGAAAGGTGTGTTTTATTAAGGCTATTACAGCATGTTTGCAGTGTTTAATATTGACATTATTTTTGTTCAACTCTTCTGAAGTTTAACTAATGAACCCTCTGGTGTCTTCTTCATTTGTCATAATCAAGATACTTTTCAAATAATATATTGTTATAAAAAAATATTTTTTGCCAGATCGCCCAGCCCTACTTTCACATATGCTTCCTTTCAAGTAACTCACTCCCATTTTTGGCTATTATTGGCACTTTAGAAGAAAACAATATAATTCAAAACATTCAAATGCTTTTTAAAAGGTAGGAAATAAGTTCAACATGTTCAGTAGAACTTAGCTGAGACATGAGAATGTCAACAAAAACTGCCAGACCAGAGAGTTGGTCATCTTCAATCTATTTACGTTGCCATTTCTTTTTGTCGGCTGTAATAAACATAGAATTTCAGGTTCTGCCAGTCCTGGTCCTGAAGTGCTTCTGGTTCAGCCCTTAAACACTTCTCACAGTCACGCTTTGCTGGTACAATACAAGATGCCCACCTTAAAGTGGGCAGAAAAATAAATGAGTAATTGAAAGGATTAGGAAGAGTGTGTGCTGGAATTCCGATAAGTTCTGAATCCTATATCAGTCTACAGTATATGCCAGCATCTACAGTACAAGTAACAATGATTGCACTTCTACCTATGGATAGTAAATTATATTGTACAACGGTATTTATCATGTTCTTTGGAATACATTTTGAATGTGCTTGCAAGAGTTTGGCGCAGGCTGCTCCAGTGGCAAAACATGATGAGTGAAATAAATCCATCTAGTTATCCTACGACATAGTATGTCCAAATAATTATATCAGACATTACAACCATTAATCAAGTACTACTATGGTGATTATGGCTTTAGCAACTTTAGCTTTGTGATTCTTTAATTGATATTAAAGATACTTGAAACACTTGCATTAGCTCTAACATGAGTTGCTTCTAATATAATACTGCAAGTTATTACTATCCATCCATCCACTCATTAAACTGCTCCAGCCTCTGTGAGAACCCAGGGCAGTTGCCTTGGTACAGGGGCAATGTTTCAATTATTAATTTCAAATTTTTCATTGATAAAATTACAAACAGATGTAAGGTGGTCAGTGATTCAAAGGTGTGCAGAGTTTCTTTTTATAATATGTGTGTGTGTGTGGAGCAGTGAGTGCATTACCAGCCGGAAACTATAAGGGGGCGCAACCGAGCACTCCACACACACACACACACACACACACACACACACACACACACACACACACACACACACACACACACACACACACACACACACTGACTGGTAAACATGTGTTTTGGGTCAATGCTAAAATCCACACGGACACATTCAGAATCACTCCTGCATTCATTTAAAAGGGTCTTCCTCACGGGGACCTGATATTTTGTCCCCACTCCGATTAAACAACGGCCCAGTGCGTAGTTTGCCCACCTCTGATTTAACCAATTCATATTTTGTACTTTATTTTATCTTAAAGTTGCACAGGGAATTTGAGCCACTTGTTTTACTATTTTTGTCTACCTCGAAAAACATGTGAGATGTTTGCTGCCCAGCTTTCAGTTTTATTTACATTTTAATAATTTGAAAGGTGTGTTTTATTAAGGCTATTACAGCATGTTTGCAGTGTTTAATATTTACATTATTTTTGTTCAACTCTTCTAAAGTTTAACTAATGAACCCTCTGGTGTCTTCTTCATTTGTCATAATCAGGATACTTTTCAAATAATATATTGTTATAAAAAAATATTTTTTGCCAGATCGCCCAGCCCTACTTTCACATATGCTTCCTTTCAAGTAACTCACTCCCATTTTTGGCTATTATTGGCACTTTAGAAGAAAACAATATAATTCAAAACATTCAAATGCTTTTTAAAAGGTAGGAAATAAGTTCAACATGTTCAGTAGAACTTAGCTGAGACATGAGAATGTAAACTAAAACTACTGCCATGTACTGCAGATGGCAGCTTGAAGCGGGTAAGATGATCTTCAATATCTATGTTACGTTGCCATTTCTTTTTGTCGGCTGTAATAAACATAGAATTTCAGGTTCTGCCAGTCCTGGTCCTGAAGTGCTTCTGGTTCAGCCCTTAAACACTTCTCACAGTCACGCTTTGCTGGTACAATACAAGATGCCCACCTTAAAGTGGGCAGAAAAATAAATGAGTAATTGAAAGGATTAGGAAGAGTGTGTGCTGGAATTCCGATAAGTTCTGAATCCTATATCAGTCTACAGTATATGCCAGCATCTACAGTACAAGTACAATGATTTGCACTTTACCTATGGATATAATTATATTGTAGAACGGTATTTATCATGTTCTTTGGATACATTTTGGATTGTGCTTGCAAGAGTTTGGCGCAAGGCTGCTACAGTGGCAAAACATGATGAGTGAAATAAATCCATCAAGTTATCCTACTACATAGTATGTCCAAATAATTATATAAGACATTACAACCATTAATCAAGTACTACTATGGTGATGATAGCTTTAGCAACTTTAGCTTTGTGATTCCAATTGATATTAAAGATACTTGAAACACTTGCATTAGCTCTAACATGAGTTGCTTCTAATATAATACTGCAAGTTATTACTATCCATCCATCCACTCATTAAACTGCTCCAGCCTCTGTGAGAACCCAGGGCAGTTGCTTAGTAGAGGGGTTAGTTATTACTAATGTTTCAATTATTAGTACAAGTATTACTAAAACTAATGTTACTGTTACTAGTCCCACTTCAAGCACCTAGTAGGCCCTAGCAACAACCAATGAACCCTATCATTCTGTATTACAACAACGGATGGTTTCTGAGCGTTGTGAACAACTCAGAGCTGCTGGGGGCAGCAACACTTCTGTGGCGTCTATCTAGTTGACGGCTGCTAATCCTGGCTTGACAGAAGAGGGTAACTGATGGATTTGAAAGGAAAAAAGCATGAATTTCTAATTTTTCATTGATAAAATTACAAACAGATGTAAGGTGGTCAGTGATTCAAAGGTGTGCAGAGTTTCTTTTTATAATGTGTGTGTGTGTGTGGAGCAGTGAGTGCATTTACCAGCGGAAACTATAAGGGGGCTGCAACGAGCACTCCACACACACACGACACACACACCACCACCACAACACACACACAACACACACACACACACACACACACACACACACACACTGACTGGTAAACATGTGTTTTGGGTCAATGCTAAAATCCACACAGACACATTCAGAATCACTCCTGCATTCATTTAAAAGTGTTTTCCTCATGGGGACCTGATATTTTGTCCCCACTCCGCAAAAGGTCCCCATGACGTGACTGTGGAAACAGATTGTTGTCCCCACAATGTGATGATTACCAGAACACACACACACACACACACACACACACACACACACACACACACACACACACACACACACACACACACACACACACACACACACACACACACACACACACACACACACACACACACACACGTGTTCATGTGTGTGTGTGTTTCTTGTGTGTGTGTGTGTGTGTTTTGTGTGTTGTGTATGTGTGTGTGTGTTCTGCAGTGTGTCACTGTGACAGGACTTTGCATGTGTATTCTGGGGCGAAGCAAGAATGTTTAGACAAGTTGGGGGGGGGGGACCTTGAAAAATGTCAAACTTATCATTATTTGGGTATTTCGGTATATTGTGTCCATAGGCTTTAGTCCCTGAATTATGCAAAAAATCGGTTCTCCCCAAAAGCAAATGAATTCTGACTTGAACTCTAAATAAACTATTGTTGACAACATCCAACCTATTATACATATTATTAGTAATGATGACCAGAAGCTGAGACGTGTGGTGGAAGCTAAAGTGGCAAACTAACTAACGAACTAACTCCACTGCTGAGGCAGAGAGGACAATTATACTGCTCTGGTTGCTCCCCAACTCCCAAAAACCCATCATTTTCCTGAGGATAATGAACGTACAGAAGGCCATTCCAACAGAAAGTTGAAAGAAACACCCTGTGAGCACGCAGCATCTATACTTCTTCCTCCAGGGGCCTCCTGTCTAACGCCAGACCTCCTCAGTCAAGGCCGCCGGCCCGCCTTTGATTTCTCGGCTGAGTGCCGTGTCTGCCGCGGAGAGAAATGAGACAAAAAGTACGAAGAAAAAAAAGAACAAATCTATGCAGCGTTCGTAGCCCCAGCACCGTGTGACCCTGGCAGGGCACTCTGTCCTGTTCCGTCCGTCCTGTCTGTGTCCGTCCGTTCGTCCTGGTTGTGTTTCTAGACAGACAGACGAGACTGGCTAGACAGACAGACTGACTCACTCACTCTGCGCTAGGAATGGTGAGCAGACCATCCTCTGCCTCAAGGCTTGTCTAACCTCATCTCAACTCTCCGCTCTCCGTCTCTTTCTGAAAAACATTCATTTTAGCATCTAGTCAAGCCTCCGAGTCGACAGAAACTTCACGGGAATATTAAGAGAATATTAATATTAAGAGCTCAGATATAATTGCTGAAAGAACACCAGTTGTAGCGCACTTTTCATTTTTTTGTTCTTTCCCAAAATGCGTTCAATGAAAGTGTCTCCTGGGCGCCGTTATTAATTCACCTGTTCTCCGTGACACTTTAGTCAGGACCTCCTTGTCTCATTTAATGACAACAGAGCATTAACGGCAGCAACAAACCCAAAGTCGTCGGGTATAGTTTTCTGTTTTAGAGGAGCAAATTAAAAGCGCTAAACAACGTTTATCAGGAGAGGGAGAATACAGTACTTTGTGTGTGGAAGTCGATTAAAAAGTCATAAGCATGAATAAGTGAACGCCGTGGCACAGGATCTGAGAGGGAATTTAGGTCTTGTTCCCGTCGACATGACAAAGTAATGAGTGACCCACAATACGCGGCTCCCGCAGCAGCCATGGAAAATCCTTCATTAAAAAAAAATTTAACCACGGTTTTTGAAACTTTCCAAAAAAATTTAGATTATGCGGCGTGCGTTTCACATTTATAGACGTTTTCCAGAGTTGAAAATGATTTCTTTAAAATTCTTGGAACGAATAACTTTAAAATGGTTTGACAGGTCCTCCTTGGAGGAACCAATTACTCTGAATATATTACGGGAGGGCTGAAATTACCCAGAATATTTCATCACAGCGCGGGGAACAATCGCTCCGAGGGACGCGAGCTACCCAACTAAACAACCTGACACACTGTCCCTCCACTTTGAAGACTCTCTCTCTCTCTCTCCCTCTCCCTCCCTCTCCCTCTCTCTCTGTGTCTCTCTCTCTCCCTCTCTCTCTCTTTATCTCTCTCTCTCTTTATCTCTCTCTCTCTCTCTCTCTCTCTCTCTCTCTCTCTCTCCAGTAATTACAGATGTTACTGGGCCAACAGGAAGGCAGAGCTTCAACCACGCTCCTGACGGGCCGAGCCAGGAGACCTCCATTGGAAGGGAACGTGACATTGGAAAAGAAACTCGGGAAGAGAAGTCGGGCAAACTATTCCTAACGCCATCCTGATACGTTCCAAATCTTTCAAAGTATGAAACTTTCTTGTTGCTGGTTGTTTTTAAATGAGGTGGTTAATTGAGGGGGGGGGGGGGGGGGGGGGTTGAAAGTTTCTCCCTTCACTGATTGGTCAAATCGTCAACAGCCTCTGATGTTGACGAAGAGACTGGTAGAGTCTACTGGAGTGGGATAGGGCACATACACACGCACACACACACACACACACACACAGACACACAGACGCACAGACAGACACACACACACACACACACACACACACACACACACACACAGACACACAGACAGATACACACACACAGACAGACACAGACACTCTCCCTGAATGTCAGCGTCACCTCATTCCTCATCGTACGCATGACTCTATAAAAAGGTCACCGGTTCACACAGTGATCCATTGATTAACTGATCGCTCAGCTGATCAATTGACTGATTGATCAGCCGATGTGAAGGCTCCACCAACATTGATTTACAGGTGAAATCCTCTGTGGAGTTCCTGCCCCCCCCTCCTCTCCCTCCTCCTCCTCCCCCCGGATGGAAGTGGCTGATGGTCAATAGGTGGGCGGCACCCAGGATGTGGTCAGCAGCACCCAGCAGCACCCAGCAGCAGCAGCCAGCAGCACCCAGCAGCAGCCAGCAGCAGCCAGCAGCAGCAGCCAGCAGCACCCAGCAGCAGCAGCAGCAGCCAGCAGCAGCCAGCAGCAGCAGCCAGCAGCAGCAGCCAGCAGCAGCCAGCAGCAGCAGCCAGCAGCAGCCAGCAGCAGCAGCCAGCAGCAGCCAGCAGCAGCCAGCAGCAGCAGCCAGCAGCAGCACCCAGCAGCAGCACCCAGCAGCAGCAGCCAGCAGCAGCAGCCAGCAGCAGCACCCAGCAGCAGCAGCCAGCAGCAGCCAGCAGCAGCAGCCAGCAGCAGCAGCCAGCAGCAGCAGCCAGCAGCAGCAGCCAGCAGCAACCAGCAGCAGCAGCCAGCAGCAACCAGCAGCACCCAGCAGCAGCAGCAGCAGCCAGCAGCAGCAGCCAGCAGCACCCAGCAGCAGCAGCCAGCAGCAGCCAGCAGCAGCCAGCAGCAGCAGCCAGCAGCACCCAGCAGCAGCAGCCAGCAGCAGCCAGCAGCAGCCTCGATGCTCCACACACTGAGATCTGCCCGGGGCGCTGAGGAGGCCTGCAGACAAGCTACAGTTTCTCTATGTCATTTATTAAAAAAAATGTGAATATTAAACAATGAAAAAAAAGTTGTTTGATCAAACGTATCATGAAATACATTTTAAAAACGGATGAGTAGTCTGTAATCTGTATGTTTTTATGACTGTCAGGGGTCACATTTAAAGCAGCATTATTAACGTCGTCAAGTCAATTTTATTTGTGTAGCCCTTAATCACAGTTGCAGTCTCAAAGGGCTAATTAACAAGGAAGAAACCTGGAGAAGGAAGGCCGAGTGGGGGATCCCTCCTTCCAGGGACGGTTCGGAGTGCAATGGGAGGTAAGAAAGTGACAAAGTACAAATGGTAAATGGAATAGTAATACTGTGATGGGTGCATTTATTTTTTAGTGCACACTTGTACAGTACACCACAACGTAACCACCCCCCCCCCCCCCCAAAATCAACTGAAAGGTCTCACCGCTCGCGTTGGGATTCCAAGCAGAGCATGGCCTCTCTCTAAAGTGGAGAGACGCACTCGTATGCACCGCGGACCACGCAACACAAACATAACTTGATTTAGCTTGTGGACTCACAGATAAACACACAGAGAGTGGAGGTACTAAGGAGGTGGGGAGGTGGGGGGGTGGGGGGGGGCGGGCAGCGGTGACCTGAGCGCAGCGCGTATCGATCCCAACCCTGTGGTCATTACCGCAGGTAATGCGCCGGCTTTCTGCCACGCCGCGCACACGGCCGGCGACCCTGCTGAGCTCCTCGTCACCTGATGCTAATACGCCCACTGCCCAAAGCCCGCCGCACCACACACACACATCTGTCTCTCTCTCTTTCTTTCTCTCCCTCCCTCCCTCCCTCACTCCATCCCTCCATCCCTGCCTCCCTCCATCCCTCACTCGCTCGCTCGCAAGCAAGCTCTGAATGGTCAAAATGCTAATGGTAGCAGGGTGCTTTAATTAAGCACCGGTGAGAAGTGGGGGGGGGGGGGGGGGTGAATAAACAACCGTGCACGAGACTCTCACACCCCTGGAGATAACTGGGCTTGATTTATGAGTCCTGAAACACGTACGCACACACACACACACACACACACACACACACACACACACACACACACATACAGAACAATTATGTGAGACCCCCTGCGTTCCCTCTACCACCCATCCGCCAACACCCCCTCCCTCCCTCCCCCCTCCCCCCCTCCACCTCTTAATACTGATAAATCTCGCAGAAGGCCCGGCCGTGCTGAATAATGGATGCCGTCTTCATCCCACAGTTTAAATATATACATATTAGCGGCTGAATTATTAAAGCGTTAATTTTCCCCCGGCTGCCCGTACAACACAGCGGCGCGGACGGGAGCGGAACAGAAGCGACAAAGAGAACAGTTGTTCTGTACCCGGGTAGGTACCCCCGGGGCCCGCACTGAGGAGGAGGAGGAGGAGGAGGAGGAGGAGGCGGGGGAGGCGGGGGAGGAGGAGGGAGGAGCAGGAGGAGGAGGAGGATGAGCAGGAAGAGGTAGGGAGGTAAAACCACAGTTAGCGGTGCCAAGTGGTGCCCCCTGTTTCCTGTCTGCCATCTTGGGATTTTAGTCTCCAAGCTACTTCAGCTGTGTCTCTGAGTCCAAAGGGTCTTTCCGTCATGTCAACATGACGGAAAGACCCCTGCCTGCTACACAATTCCAAACAACATTGCATGTTGGGAAAAATTGCTGGGGAAAAATTATGGGCCAAACTGATCCAGAGTAAGCCGCCCCAGGAAGCGCCTAAAGCCCTAAGACCTGCTCAGTAATGTATGTCTGAATTCAGTGTACGTCACTTTGAGGGGCTTCTAGTAAAACAACTAAACATTATCTGTACAACCAGGAATTTGTGTCAAATACACACACACACACGCTGACTTCTATATAGGCCTACAGAAAATACTCTCTCAAACAGGTGGGGCCGTAGATGATGATGATGATGATGATGTGTGTGTGTGTGTGTGTGTGTGGTGGTAGTTTTTGTACACTCCCAGTGTGGGTAGCACGGGGTCAGCCGGGGCTGAGCTAACACACCGACAACCACAACATCTACAGTATAGCAAGCAGAAGGCGACCAGGGACCCGGTGGTCAATTACCCCATAAGTAGATTCCAGCGTCTCAGCGTGCATTAGGGGGCCGATAGATCTATAGAGCTGTGGGATTAAGCCAGCCAGCCAACCAGCCAAGGGAGGATTGGGTCCAAATCTGGCAACGGATGGCATCAATGCCAATCTCACACACACACACACACACACACACACACACACACACACGCGGTAGGTGGTTTCATCATGCTACTTTGGAGCTAAGTGGATGAGGAGGATGGAGGAGCGGTGGGTTTAAGGGAAGTGTTTTCTACCTCCGGGTGCACCCGAGGTCAGCCAGGTCCCCGGGGCGCACCTGTCTGACTGGAAGGCTCTAATCCAGCGCTATGGTTTGACGTTTTACTGACCCAGGTGGGTTCAACAAGCTTAACTTCTTCTACTTGCCGAGTGCATCAAATCACCCCCCCCCCCACCCCCCCTCCCACCTCCGATCACATTTTCAACAGGATGGCATCATGAGTGTAAGCAGACTGAATGACCTGCCTGGCTCTACCCTCGGGTACACGCACACGAAACGTGAGGTTCTAAACATGAGATCTGATCTGCGGGATACAGGTCTGAATCGTGTGAATATTGGGAGGATAATATCCGTCTTTTCCTTTTTTTTTTTCTTAAAGAAGGCCTGGCCAACCCGCTCTTTGTCTGGTTTCATGGCTCTTACGTTCATATCGAATTTTGTGTTTTTTTTATGGCTGTCAAAGCGAATTTCGTGATTCTGAAAAAGACGCGGGTTCGAATCTCATCTGTGGCGCTAACATTTACTTTTTTTTTTTTTTTATTCCAATGTGATGTAATTGGCGCCCCATGCTGGTGCCTGGTGTTTAAAAAGGAATAGCAAAAACATTTAAACATTTTTTCTTAATTCTAATGTGATGTTATTGGCGTGCTGGAGCCTGAAGCTTGAAAAAAAAATACTAATTTGAATATTCGTTTTTTTCTGAATGTTACTGTAATTCTAATGCCGTTTGGTGATCATTATGAGACGTTTTCACTGCTCATGGTTCTTATAGGACAGGGGTGGCCAACCAGTCAGAGACGAAGAGCCAATTTTTTTACTGTGTTACTGCAAAGAGCCACATCATACACACATGAACATCTCCCCATCTCTTCCTCTCACACACACCAAAAATATTTCTTAGTCTTATCTAGTTAATTCGGGGGGTGCTCCGAATTAACGGAGCACCCCCCCCCCTACCGCTTAGAAGAGATGAAAACAAGAGGTGACGCAAGTTCAGGGCAAGGCTGGTGGACACACACACACACACACACACTCCTGCAGGGCCAAGGTTCAATGACACACAAGCTTTCCTCCGAGTGGGGGCGAGTCAAATATGTCACACGTGTATGTATTTGTGTCTTATATAAAAAATAATGTATGAATTATTTAATATTTTAAAAGGAAGTCATAAGGACAGTACCACTGGAGGGCTTCGGTGGTCGGTCCGTGTGCGTCATTCAATGTGCACACAGCGTGCGTCTTGTGGTGCAAATGGTCAATTGATTGCATTTGATACACCGCTTATATCCAAAGCGCTTTACTACACTGCCTCACATTCACCATTCATACTCATTAATGCACCGACGGCAGGTATCGGGCTATTTAATGAGTTGTCCTGCTGGGGATCCAACCAGCGACCTCCCGGCTGCCAGGGAGCCGCTCTCACCTCCTGAGCTGCTGCCGCGTATGACGCGCGGGGCGCCATGGAAACGGATAAACATTTACGCGATTGCGCAACATTTACGCGATTGCGCAATCATTTTGGAAAACTATTGTCTTTTTTGAACAAACAACAAGCATTTAAATTAAAATATGGCTGCCAATCTATTAAACAACTTCTCCTCTTTCCGATTCTGGCAAAAAAAAACTATTCCGTCACCATAAATAATCCGACAGGTTAGGTATATAATTACCAAAAATCGCTGTATTACTCGGTTGGCCAGGGCGGCCGTCAAGGTGGTGGGTGGGTTTGGCGTGAAGCGCCATAGTACGGGCGCAGCCAACCAACATTTTCGTGATTCTGAAAAAGACGCGGGTTCGAATCTCATCTGTGGCGCTAACATTTACTTTTTTTTTTTTATTCCAATGTGATGTAATTGGCGCCCCATGCTGGTGCCTGGTGTTTAAAAAGGAATAGCAAAAACATTTAAACATTTTTTCTTAATTCTAATGTGATGTTATTGGCGTGCTGGTGCCTGAAGCTTGAAAAAAAAATACTAATTTGAATATTCGTTTTTTTCTGAATGTTACTGTAATTCTAATGCCGTTTGGTGATCATTATGAGACGTTTTCACTGCTCATGGTTCTTATAGACCAGGGGTGGCCAACCAGTCAGAGACGAAGAGCCTTTACTGTGTTACTGCAAAGAGCCACATCATACACACATGAACATCTCCCCATCTCTTCCTCTCACACACACCAATAATATTTCTTAGTCTTATCTAGTTAATTCGGGGGTGCTCCGAATTAACGGAGCACCCCCCCCCATCAGAACCGCGAATTAACGGATCCCCCCCTCCCCCCAGAGACGCTGACTCGGAGCCCGTCGCGCGCCTCACGGTAGCGTCATTGCGCATCCTTTGGCGCAACATCTGTGATAACGCGTTAACTTTGACAGCT
>PIJE02000575.1:290105-292854 GCA_002895965.2 Coryphaenoides rupestris | reverse complement strand
AGAGAAGTGTTCTAACTAAATGTAGCTGTAGTCTAATATAAGAACCATGTTGTTCTAACTAAATGTATCTGTAGTCTAATATAAGAACCATGTTGTTCTAACTAAATGTATCTGTAGTCTAATATAAGAACCATGTTGTTCTAACTAAATGTATCTGTAGTCTAATATAAGAACCATGTTGTTCTAACTAAATGTATCTGTAGTCTAATATAAGAACCATGTTGTTCTAACTAAATGTATCTGTAGTCTAATATAAGAACCATGTTGTTCTAACTAAATGTATCTGTAGTCTAATATAAGAACCATGTTGTTCTAACTAAATGTAGCTGTAGTCTAATCTATGAACACAACAACGCGGGACAAGCTTTGTTTGTGGGACATCATGGCGGCTCTATTGCAAGGGGCGTGGTCTTAAGAAATCAGGCAATCTTATTGGTTATTATTCTCCGCGTGACTGACAGGGTGGAAAGGTCCATTGAGCTGTTTGCGCAGATCTGCCGAACACGTCGAGTGTGTGATTTGCGCAGATTTGGTATCTTATTGGGATTTAATTTGTGGAACGTGTTCCTCCTCGTGCATGATCGTGTGTACGTTTATGTTCACGCGAGCTGGCAATGTAGGATGTCTGTAAACATGGTGTTTGCCCCAGTTACACCTCTGCACACACACACCCCCCCCCCCACCCCCTCTCCTCTCTAACCAGAGCATCTGCAATCGCTAATGAGCAGATTAAAGGGGGCTCCACGTCTTCACACGTGGAGATGTGGAATAAACAGCCAATCAGGGACCTATCTAGGTCATCCCGCCTTCCATGCCCCCCTCACACCAGGTGAGCTCTTAAAGAGACCCAGGGGGTTCGCTGTGCTGCCAAGGCCTCCGCCCTGCGGGACGTGGATCACTACTGCTACCTGACGATCAGGCTCCTACCACGGAGAGGGTGTCAACCTCAAGCCCCTGGGTTTTTACGGGCCTTTGCTGACTATAGTGGAACATATGATGGTTTAATAATAAAGAATTCTGTTACGTTGTCTTGAAAACAACATCTCTTCTAACCTGGAAGGCTGATGTTTGCTGTTCTTCGGCGTGTTAATGGCTTGGATAGAGAAGTGTGTAGTAGGGGATTACTTATCCACGGTGATAATCATCTCCCAGTCCGTCCACCAGCGCTCTGACAAGGCGTGGAGGAAGTGCTGGTGGTTGGGAGTGTCCAGATGAGAGGGAGAGATTCGTTTCCTTGTTCACCCGCCCACCCCCCGCCCTCCCTCCCCTCCGATAAGCTGTCAGGACCACCCTTGAACAATTAACCCCCTAATCCCCAGAGTGGCCCCCCCGATTAGCGGCGTGTGGATGCTGTGATCCTCGAGAGTCTTGACCATGCCCCCAAATCCCCCACCCCCCCCAAGGCCTGGCTCATGGGGTAAAGCAGCAGGTTGGAACCGACCATTTTAATGCAGCACCCAATGTGGTCCAGTTTATCTTTATGCATCTCTTTTGCTCTATCGGTCTCTCCCTCTCTCTCTTTGTCTCTCTGTCTCTTTCTCTGTCTCTACGGCACTCTGTTGGTCAGTGCTGAACAAACACCAATAACAGGTCAAATATTTCCACGACAAACCGCTGAGTGTCGAGGCATGCTGTTAATCCTTAACAAACCACCGCACACACTTCTAGGTGTGTGTGTGTGTGCGTGCGTGCGTGCGTGTGTGTGTGTGTGTGTGCGAGCAATGCCTTTCTGTGTGTCTGCGTGTGTGCGTACGTCTTAATCATTCACATCTGACAGACTGCAAATCCCTCCGTCTAAAGCCCCTCAGATGGCCATTGTGATGGGGTTGGGGGAGGCGGGTGGGCGGTGGTGGTGTGTGTGTCTGTGTGTGTGTGTGTGAATGGGCTGCGGCAGATGAAAGGAAAGAGGGAAATAAAGGGGTGAGTCAGAGAGGTGGAGATCGGGGGGGAGGTAAAGAGCGGCCGCTGAATACGATTCAAACAACAGCCACAGTCCCGCTTCAAGATCACCCGGTTCTCAACCTCAGAAATGTATTACTTGTCTCAAATAGAATGCATATTTATATGATATTGTAAATGGTAAATGGATTGCATTTATACAGCGTTTTCATCCAAAGCTCTTTACAGTTGCCTCACATTCACCCATTCATACACCGACGGCGGTGCCAACCATGCAAGATAACAACCAACAGGTCAGGAGCAGTTAGGGTTTGGTGGTGTCTTGCTCAGGGACACCTCGACACTTAGCTAGGAGGAGCCCGGGGATCGAACCAGCAACCTTCCTGTTGCCAGACAACCACTCTTACCTCCTGAGCTACTGCCACCCCCCATATTATATGGGGGGTGGACATCATAAAATGTATGGACATCATATACTAGGCTCAATGAAATACAGGTGAATTCATACTTTTCTTTGGTTGAGTTTCCTCCATTTGAACGGGTCAACGTTTGGAATCGTGTAACTTTTGAAATTAAATACTACAACTAAATACTACCAAAGTCTACCTGTGCTGACAATCCGATATCCTCCACAAAATAGTCGTACTATGTGTTGTACACATACTCTAGTAATACTACTACGTCTCTACTGCATGATAGTAGTACTATTTGTTCTACACATACTCTAGTAATACTACTACGTCTCTACTGCATGATAGTAGTACTATTTGTTCTACACATACTCTAGTAATACTACTATTCTCTAATAGTAGGATTCCCTCGTCTCTTTGCCTCTGGAAGGGGAAGAAGA
>PIJE02000575.1:270105-287605 GCA_002895965.2 Coryphaenoides rupestris | reverse complement strand
AGAGAGAGGGGGAGGGAAGGGGGAGAGAGAGAGAGGGAGAGAGGGGAGGAGAGAGAGGAGAGAGAGAGGAGAGAGAGGAAGGAAGGGAGAAGAGAGAGGAGGAGGAGGGAGAGAGAGAGGGGGGAGGAGGAGAGGAGAGAGAGAGAGCAGGGAAGGAGGGAGAGAGAGAGGGGGCCAGGGAAGGAGGGAGAGAGAGAGAGGCAGGGAAGGAGGGAGAGAGAGAGGGGGCAGGGAAGGAGGGAGAGAGAGAGAGGCAGGGAAGGAGGGAGAGAGAGAGAGGCAGGGAAGGAGGGAGAGAGAGAGGCAGGGGGAGGGAGGGAGGAGAGGGGAGGGAAGGAGGGAGAGAGAGAGGGGGCAGGGAAGGAGGGAGAGAGAGAGGGCAGGGAAAGAGGGAGAGAGAGAGGAGGAGAGGAGAGAGAGAGAGAAGAGAGAGGAGAGAGAGAGAGAGAGAGAGAGAGAGAGAGAGAGAGAGAGAGAGAGAGAGAGAGAGAGAGAGAGAGAGAGAGAGAGAGAGAGAGAGAGAGAGAGAGAGAGAGAGAGAGAGAGAGAGAGAGAGAGAGAGAGAGAGAGCTAGAACAGAGAAGAAATGACACGTCATTGTTAATACCACTGCACTTACTATACAAATATAATTTGTTTTACTATTGGCAGTGGCACCTTTGGACAATTCTATCAGTGAATTCAGATGTGTGTCATTACGGAGCAGGTAGGGGTCAGGGGCATCTGGTTCAAGAGTATAGGTTGCAGAGAACAGGGGGATCAAACCCAGTACCTTCCTGCTAGCAGTCAAACACCCTATAGCCCACTAACCCTCCCTGCCCCCATTGTAAACTATAGCCCTGCTAAACTATTGGTGTCACTTACAAATTACAACGCCATGTTGAGGCCATATATGTGACGTGTGTGTGTGTGTGTGTGTGTGTGTGTGTGAGTGTGGGTGGGTGTGTGCATCTTTAACTTTTAGTATGCTCGTCAAGGCGCGAGTGATTGAATGGTGATTGCTGATGGTAATGCTGACTGTGTAAGATGTCAACACACACACACACGCACACACATGCACATGCATATACATTCAAGTGCACATGCACACGTACACATTAACACACACACACACACACACACACACACACACACACACACACACACATAGATCTCCTAAGTGGTTGTGAGTAGAAATCGAAGCTCTATATGGATAGCTTAAGCATATTTAAAAAGTGTTTTGTTGTGTGTATGCACCTGTGTGTGTGTGTGTGTGTGTGTGTGTGTGTGTGTGTGTGTGTGTGTGTGTGTGTGTGTGTGTGTGTGTGTGTGTGTGTGTGTGTGTGTGTGTGTGTGTGTGTGTGTGTGTGTGTGTGTGTGTGAGCAAGCTACCTGCAGACAAATGCATTTGGCTGATTGGGCCCTTTATTGATCCGCTGTGGTCCAATCAATCAGGTCCTAATCGATCCGATTAGTAAGAGGATTGTTTGAACATAGATGGAAACACGTCAAAAGTGTGTGTTGTGTGTGTGCGTGCGTGCGGATATATTGCAAACCGTAGCTTAATAGATTTACTGTCAATGTGGATGGAAAACATCAACCATGATCAGTCTGTCCTCATCTTGCGCATTATCATACAGTTCCATGAGACACATGCACACAAACACACACATCTGAGCATATAGCCACGGCTTGTCTGGGCTAACCTGTGTAAACCTTGCATTGACCCTGTTCTATTGATGTGATGAGAGACGTGAGACGAGTGAGAGAGGAAGAAACAGAGACAAAGAGAGCGATAGGAGAGAGGTGACGACAGAGCGCGAGGTTGGGGCCTTTTGACAGACAGCGAGCCAGCTTTAGCGCTTAAACTTTTAAATGTGTGGGATTATTAGCTCATCTGAATGTTGAACGTCGAGTGCTCTATCTGGCCTTTAGCTGCAGCGCTAACATCCTTCTGCTAGATATTAATAATCCCCTCAATATCATGACATTCAATACAATTTTAATTTCATTAATTTCATATTTCACCAGATCTGTGTTTACATATCCACGATGACAATAGACAACTAGTTTTGCTTATTCAGACATTGTTGTTGTTAGTATAGCGTAGTTTCATGACACCTCAATGTCTGTCTGCCTATCAGTCACCCTTTTATTCTGTCCTCTCTCTCTGTCTCTCTATCTCTGTCTTCTCTCTCTCTCTCTCTCTCTGTCTCTGTCTCTGTCTCTCTGTCTGCTCTCTCTCTCTCTCTCTCTCTCTCTCTCTCTCTCTCTCTCTCTCTCTCTCTCTCTCTCTCTCTCTCTCTCTCTGTCTCTCTCTCTCTCTCTCTCTCTCTCTCTCTCTCTCTCTCTCTCTCTCTCTCTCTCTCTCCCTCTCTCTTTCTCTCTCTCTCTCTCTCTCCTCTCTCTCTCTCTCTCTCTCTCTCTCTCTCTCTCTCTCTCTCTCTCTCTCTCTCTCTCTCTCTCTCTCTGTCTCTCTCTCTCTTTCTCTCTCTCTCTCTCTCTCTCTCTCTCTCTCTCTCTCTCTCTCTCTCTCTCTTCTCTCTCTCTCTCTCTCCCCCTCCCTCATGACCTTGTCAGCGGTCTTGTTTCCACACTAGTTTTATCCGTGTGTAATTCAGGAACATGACAGCTCTTTTCTCTCTCTACTTCTATTCCCAGCGTGTTTCACATCCTAACCCTGCTGTGGGTGCTGATGGGTGGCTAATATATACACAGACACATGTATGCACTTATACATACATGTATACACTTGACACATAAGGATACATGCATACATATATACATATTAAGGTACATATGCTGTACATGCATACATACATGGTCTGAAATTGTGCAACAATCTGTGTGGTGGCAGGTGTTAATCTCTGACTGCATGCATACACATGGTCCATCATCATCATATAATGCTATATCACTTTTGCTGGTACACAGCAACATGGTAATATAACACACACCCTTAAAAATCCATCTTTGTTCAATGTGTGAATGTGTGCTGTGCATGTATGCGTGTGCACACGTGTGTTTCTGGCGTGTATGTGCGACACGCAATAGAAACGTGTGTGTGGGGGTGGGGGGGGGGGGGGGTGGGGGACAGTGCTCTGGAACTGGGCATCATCACACAGGCAGCGCTGTACTGGAAACACCACCCTTACAAATTCACACAGAGAGGGGGTCAGGGGTCACCAAATATAAAAAGATTATTCCTGACCTGGGTGTGCGTGTGTGTGCACGTGAGCCGAGCAGGTTGTAGATATCGCTTCTGAAACAGTTTTTTGATCGTCAGTAACATGTAAAACATTCATACTGCCTGTGTGTGTGTGTGTCAGGAATCCTCTAGCGCTACTGGCAAACTCCCCTTTCTTGTGTACATACGCCCACACACACGCCCACACACGCCCACACACACACACACACACACACACACACACACACACACACACACACACACACACAACCACACACACACACACTGAAAACACACACACACACATACACCACACAAACACACACACACACACACACTACACACACACACACACACACACACACACACACAGGGTCTATTCAGCCAGGGCGTGGAGGCCCCCAGAACAGTGCGTAGCGAGTGGCGTGCTACAGGTCGCTAAACGCAGACTCAGTCCTATGGTCAATAGACAGGGATTCCACTATATAACGGTGCTCGCGCTAACTCCCCACCGCACACACACTGAGAGGGGAGCCACGAATGGAGCTCGCTGTTGAAGGGTAGCAGAACACACACACTCTGTCGCAGATATGCTGGGCTCCTTGGACATCCTGTATAGCGTGCTCATCCGCAAGGTAATCCAGGGCCTCATAAGTGTCTCCTTCCGCAGGGTAATCTTGGGCCAAGTAACCCTGTAGAACCAGAGCATCTGTCTCTCGGGCAAGCCCGAGGTGTGTTTCTTGTTTTGTTTTTATTTTTGTTTATTATTCTTTGTATTGCAAGTGGATATCGCCAAACTAACGATCACGGCGGTGCGCTTCTCTCCGGTTCTCCGGTGGCACTCTCAGGAGCGTGGAAATAGCTGGAGCTGGGCAGGGCTGGGCTGGGTTGAGTTGGCGAGTTCTGTGAACTTCGGAGGCTCCGCCCACGCATGGGTGTTTGAGTGGTAGTACCTGTAGTCTTTTGGTAGTTTTTTGGCCCTGTGAGACGTTTTACACATGTTAGGGGTGGATCCATTTCTAAAATATAAATTAACTATATTTGGGGTTCAGAAAGGTACTGTTAAGGCTGGGGAGGATTTGATGCAAGAGGTACCATGATATTCATCTTTTTCCTCACCTCTTATTGGCTCTTTGTTGATTTGCAGTTCATTAGATCAACTTTATTTAGTAATCTAGCACAAGAGACAATTGGGTCCAAAGCAGTTCAGGTTAGAACATTTTGCTCATGGGCGCCTACAGGTGCCCATTGAACCCTCAACCCAGAACCTTTGGGCTTTACTGTCTCATAATCCAGAAACCTCTGAATATGGCTGAATATGAATGCGTATTGTGATGTGTAACCCGTCATTCTCCCTCCCCCAACAGCTGATGGCGGTGTATGAGGAGAAGGAGGCCCAGCAGAGAGGCGTGGCCGGCACTAGCCCCGCCCCCAGCCCAGACCTCTACCAATCGGAGCTCTCTGTGTTCCAGCCCATTCGAGGCGGGGAGATAGAGGTGAACTCCACAGCCCTCAAGTCCAGTGAGTACTCTCCCGGTTTACAAACGTATCCACTAATTTCGTAAGCCCATGTATTCCTAACATGGTGAGGCTGCTGCAGGAATTGATCATGTCTCGCTAATCCAGCTGCCTGGCTCTATGAGTCGAGCTGGTCAGGGAATCCTAACCCTGGCGGTGGTGCCATGTTGTACCAAATTTGCTGGTAAAACATATCAACACACGGAAATACAGTACATCTGCACAAATCATTTCAAGCGTGGATATAAAAGCAAGGTCCCCCTCTCTTAACCTCATCACGAGGAGTGGGTTTTGAGCTCTGCTGTGGAGTGGAGTGGTGTGATCTCAGGCCAGATGTAATCACGGTCCAGACATGGTGGAGCTGGAGCAAGCTATCTCTCCAGAGGAAGAGCCCTGTCCTTGACCCCTAGCTCTGCTGTACGTCACCCAGACGACAGCACTAACCAAGTGGGGGGGAGGGGGGAGGATTCATCTCTCCCCGCTCTCTCCATCGGCTGTATTGACTTCCACACAACAGAGTTCAGCCATCATTTGGCCAAACACCGTCCATCGCCGTTAATGGCTCACGACTTAACCTTTCAGGCTCTGCGATTGATTAGCCCGACTATGAAATGGAGTCGGTGTCCATTACAACGCTATGAAAGTAGAAATGCAGAGGTGCATCCGTTAATAGGAACGCTTTGCTTTTGATACGGCAGCAGATGACATTAGTGGCCGAGTTGGATTTATGGTGGGCCATCAATTCCATATATCTGGGTTTACGGTATGGCGACTCGAGGGACCTTGCGAGGGACACAGAACAGATTACCGCTGACGACAGCGTTCACTCAGACTTTGTCTCTCTCCGTCTCTCGACGTCTGACTCGCACCAGAGCTCAGCCCTTCTCCGCCGTACACACGCTACAGAAGGTCTGTTCAGCGTTGCGCTTGTCCAAACACACGTGATCCACCTTTAACATATTTTTCCACCTGTGTGGCAGCGGTGAGCGATCGACCCGCTGGTTCACGGGCGGGTCAGCGCCGCAAGTTCTGATGTTCCAGATCCCAGCCAGGCACCGGGTGTCACGGTTCTGTTTTGTTTTGGGGTTTTTTTTTCGCCTAGGTCTCTGCTCTCTGTCGGGCCAGTTGCAGAAGTAAATGAAACATGGCTCTGTGGAAATCAGATCACAGATCCACAGAAAGCTCCTCGACAGAGGGGGACTAGATGGATGGATGGAGGAGAGGACAGGAAGGAGAGCATTAAAGGAGACCTGACAGACGGTTAGAGATGCTGTACATCGTCATACGCGCCACGCTTTCGAGGACTTGCCTGGCGCATCTTGTTTGCGTTTGCAGTAGTCGTGCACGTTGTGTGAACTTTTGAGCAGCATCATGGCAGTCGAGGCTATATCGGGGCCAGCATTCATGATTGAGGACCACAAGGGGAGTCATTATAATAAAGTAACATGATGGGGAAAATGAAATGACACGAGGAGAGGTACGAGATGATCCTTGATGGGGTGAGGAGGAGGAGGAGATGGGGAGAGACGGAATGACACAGGAAGAGAAGGAGAGGAAGTATACATGTTATGTCAAGCTGATGGAAGACCTCTCATATCAGAGTCTGGTTAGTGTTAGCAATGAGCAGCAAGGTGTGTGTGTTTTTATTCTCTCTATAGTATCCCTCTATATTTATTCCCTGTCTAATGTAAAGGTGGTTGTAACCCCCGTCCAGAACCCGGAGGAGTTCTGGACGGGGGTTACAACGCCTCACAGGAGATAGGTGCGTCTAAATACAAAAAGACGGCCACATCAGTCAAGCCCTAGAATGTTTAATAATTGTCATCTGTGTGTGAGTGGATAGACGGTGAGATGAAACACAGGAGAAAGGGAAAATATATTGTATACATTGTCCAATACAGAAACCCTGTTAAACCACTATATCATACGTAGCCTCATACTCGTAATGGTACTACTTTAACATACTACGATGGACCAAATCATCTCCCTTACACACTTGGCCCTTTCTCCCCAACACCACAGGGTTCTATAGGGCTCACAGAGAAGGATCATTCTATTCTATGATAAAAATATATTCTATTAGTCTGTTCTGTTCACTGGTTGGCTGCAGGAAGATATAGGGGGGTGAGGGCCACTACTGAAATATTGATTGTCGGTTACTGATGCGGGCGTGGTGACAAAGCAGTACTATACAAATAGTTTACGATGACTATTTCCATGCGTGTGTTGTCAATTTGGAGGGTATGCGAGTGACTTTTACCTGATGAATATGTAAACACTAATTTAAGTTGAATAGTCCTTAACGCGTTGTGGGGGAGGTCCATTAATTCGCGGTTCTGATGGGGGGGGGGGTCCCGTTAATTTTGCCGATGGTTTTTGATCTTACGCGTATGGGGGGGGGTCGTAGTCCGTTCTAGGGGCCGTTAATTGCGGATCACGGGGGTCCGTAATTCCGATTTCTGATGCAGAAATGTTTTGCCCTGGCAGGGGGGTCCATAATTTGTGGTTGCTGTGAGGGGGGGGTAATTGACGTTTGATGGGCGGGGAGTCGTTAATTTGCGGTATGCTGTGGGGCAGGTCCCTTGCAGTACAGTAACAAGATGGGGGTTCGTTAATTTGCGGTTCTGATGGGGAGGATCCGTTAATTCGCGGTTCTGATGGGGGATCCGAATTCGGCGGTTCATGAGGCGTATTAATCCTTCGCATGGGGGGGAGTATCCACTTAATGGGGGGTCTTATTCGCTTAGAGGGGGCCATGCTTCGATCGCCTATCCAACCCACTTCACTGTAACTATCGAAATGTATGCCCGCCAGTGACATTTGTGTGTGTGGCGGGAAGTTGGATTTATAGGTGGAAGAAGTGGAATTCAGCTATGATGTCTTAGTAAAAGACAAAGTCCTCGTCTCCTGACTTGTATGGACCCTATCATCACACCGCATAACAGAGCACTAACTTATGTTGACCCTCACCACGCCTCCAGTCGTACCATGCGTGTTTAGAAGCGCATTGAAAAGGGTCCCGTCTAAAACAGCAGCGTTCCGAACGTTGTGTAATCAAATACACGGTATGGCGGTATATTAAAAATTCATATCATAACGAAAATACACACCGGTATACCGCCCAGCACTAGATTCTACCCCTTCATTGTGACTACAGATCATTTTTTATTTGCGTTTTTTATGTCCTCTTTGTTCTACTCCTCTTCTCTCTCTCTCCTTTGCTCCTCCACCTCTCCTCCTCCTCCTACTCCTTCCCCTCCTCCTCCTCCCTCTCCTCCTCCTCCCTCCCCTCCTCCCTCCTCCTCCTCTCTCACCCCCCCTCCTCTCTCCCCCCTCCTCTCTCTCCATCCCCCCTCCTCACCTCCATCCCTCCCTCCCTCCCATCCCATCTCTCTGAGGACTGATTGATTAGGGAGTGATGTAACTATTTCCAACCTCTCCCCTTGTCTTAAGAGCACCAGGGGTCCATTTTGAGACGATCAATACGTGACCCTACAAATATCATCTGACGGGTGTATTCTGAACGCCTGGCCCCTCCGTCTGTCTGCCGCTCAATGGAGGAACCCCATTGAAGCTTGATGCACTAAAGGCTGCATATTGTGACTGATGTATGTGGAGATCAATAGGTCTTTATTGATGGGGATACTTGGATTAGAGCAAGGCTGCACTACTACTACTACTAGTACCTTTACCATTACTACTAGTACTCGTGCTAGTCTACCACTTCTACCGCTGCTATGATTCATATTAGTTACGTCACAAGCGGCTTGCGCTTCAGATCAGATTCTGAAGGGTAGATTGGAAAGGAAGCTTTACTTTGTGACAGCAGCCAGACGGAGGCAAACAAACAAGGAAGAGCTCCTTCCGCATGGAAATGTAAAAACACACAGTCAGGCGTTGTCAGGAGCATACCAGGCCAACAGGTGTTGATGTAACCGTAACTGTGAAGCCATTTCAACCAATCAGAAGCCTGGAAAAAAGAGTTATGACCGCTTCCGGGAGGCTGACTACAAAGATGTACCGAGAATGGGGGGGGGAGTGGAGTTATTCTACTAAATGTATCTGTAGTCTAATATAAGAACCATGGGTTGTTCTAACTAAATGTAGCTTGTAGTCTAAATATAAGACCATGTTTTCTAACGTAAATGTATCTGTAGTCTAATATAAGAACCATGTTGTTCTAACTCAATGTAGCTGTAGTCTAATATAAGAACCATTGTTGTTCTAACTAAATGTATCTGTAGTCTAATATAAGAACCATGTTGTTCTAACTAAATGTAGCTGTAGTCTAATATAAGAACCATGTGGTTCTAACTCAATGTAATCTGTAGTCTAATATAAGAACCAGTTGTTCTAACTAAATGTAGCTGTAGTCTAATATAAGAACCATGTTGTTCTAACTAAATGTAGCTGTAGTCTAATATAAGAACCATGTTGTTCTAACTAAATGTAGCTGTAGTCTAATATAAGAACCATGTTGTTCTAACTAAATGTAGCTGTAGTCTAATATAAGAACCATGTTGTTCTAACTAAATGTAGCTGTAGTCTAATATAAGAACCATGTTGTTCTAACTAAATGTATCTGTAGTCTAATATAAGAACCATGTTGTTCTAACTCAATGTATCTGTAGTCTAATATAAGAACCATGTTGTTCTAACTAAATGTATCTGTAGTCTAATATAAGAACCATGTTGTTCTAACTAAATGTAGCTGTAGTCTAATATAAGAACCATGTTGTTCTAACTAAATGTATCTGTAGTCTAATATAAGACCATGTTGTTCTAACTAAATGTAGCTGTAGTCTAATCGATGAACACAACAACGCGGGACAGCTTTGTTTGTGGGACATCATGGCGGCTCTATTGCAAGGGGCGTGGTCTTAAGAAATCAGGCAATCTTATTGGTTATTATTCTCCGCGTGACTGACAGGGTGGAAAGGTCCATTGAGCTGTTTGCGCAGATCTGCCGAACACGTCGACAGGGCTGAAGTGTGTGATTTGCGCAGATTTGGTATCTTATTGGGATTTAATTTGTGGAACGTGTTCCTCCTCGTGCATGATCGTGTGTACGTTTATGTTCACGCGAGCTGGCAATGTAGGATGTCTGTAAACATGGTGTTTGCCCCAGTTACACCTCTGCACACACACACACCCCCCCCCCCCACCCCCTCTCCTCTCTAACCAGAGCATCTGCAATCGCTAATGAGCAGATTAAAGGGGGCTCCACGTCTTCACACGTGGAGATGTGGAATAAACAGCCAATCAGGGACCTATCTAGGTCATCCCGCCTTCCATGCCCCCCTCACACCAGGTGAGCTCTTAAAGAGACCCAGGGGGTCCACTGTGCTGCCAAGGCCTCCGCCCTGCGGGACGTGGATCACTACTGCTACCTGACGATCAGGCTCCTACCACGGAGAGGGTGTCAACCTCAAGCCCCTGGGTTTTTACGGGCCTTTGCTGACTATAGTGGAACATATGATGGTTTAATAATAAAGAATTCTGTTACGTTGTCTTGAAAACAACATCTCTTCTAACCTGGAAGGCTGATGTTTGCTGTTCTTCGGCGTGTTAATGGCTTGGATAGAGAAGTGTGTAGTAGGGGATTACTTATCCACGGTGATAATCATCTCCCAGTCCGTCCACCAGCGCTCTGACAAGGCGTGGAGGAAGTGCTGGTGGTTGGGAGTGTCCAGATGAGAGGGAGAGATTCGTTTCCTTGTTCACCCGCCCACCCCCCGCCCTCCCTCCCCTCCGATAAGCTGTCAGGACCACCCTTGAACAATTAACCCCCTAATCCCCAGAGTGGCCCCCCGATTAGCGGCGTGTGGATGCTGTGATCCTCGAGAGTCTTGACCATGCCCCCAAACCCCCCACCCCCCCGCAAGGCCTGGCTCATGGGGTAAAGCAGCAGGTTGGAACCGACCATTTTAATGCAGCACCCAATGTGGTCCAGTTTATCTTTATGCATCTCTTTTGCTCTATCGGTCTCTCCCTCTCTCTCTCTTTGTCTCTCTGTCTCTTTCTCTGTCTCTACGGCACTCTGTTGGTCAGTGCTGAACAAACACCAATAACAGGTCAAATATTTCCACGACAAACCGCTGAGTGTCGAGGCATGCTGTTAATCCTTAACAAACCACCGCACACACTTCTAGGTGTGTGTGTGTGTGTGCGTGCGTGCGTGCGTGTGTGTGTGTGTGTGTGCGAGCAATGCCTTTCTGTGTGTCTGCGTGTGTGCGTACGTCTTAATCATTCACATCTGACAGACTGCAAATCCCTCCGTCTAAAGCCCCTCAGATGGCCATTGTGATGGGGTTGGGGGAGGCGGGTGGGCGGTGGTGGTGTGTGTGTGTGTGTGAATGGGCTGCGGCAGATGAAAGGAAAGAGGGAAATAAAGGGGTGAGTCAGAGAGGTGGAGATCGGGGGGGAGGTAAAGAGCGGCCGCTGAATACGATTCAAACAACAGCCACAGTCCCGCTTCAAGATCACCCGGTTCTCAACCTCAGAAATGTATTACTTGTCTCAAATAGAATGCATATTTATATGATATTGTAAATGGTAAATGGATTGCATTTATACAGCGTTTTCATCCAAAGCGCTTTACAGTATTGCCTCACATTCACCCATTCATACACCGACGGTGGTGTCAACCATGCAAGGTAACAACCAACACGTCAGGAGCAGGTAGGGTTAGGTGGTGTCTTGCTCAGGGACACCTCCACACTTAGCTAGGAGGAGGGGGAGGAGCCCGGGGATCGAACCAGCAACCTTCCTGTTGCCAGACAACCACTCTTACCTCCTGAGCTACTGCCACCCCCCATATTATATGGGGGGTGGACATCATAAAATGTATGGACATCATATACTAGGCTCAATGAAATACAGGTGAATTCATACTTTTCTTTGGTTGAGTTTCCTCCATTTGAACGGGTCAACGTTTGGAATCGTGTAACTTTTGAAATTAAATACTACAACTAAATACTACCAAAGTCTACCTGTGCTGACAATCCGATATCCTCCACAAAATAGTCGTACTATGTGTTGTACACATACTCTAGTAATACTACTACGTCTCTACTGCATGATAGTAGTACTATTTGTTCTACACATACTCTAGTAATACTACTACGTCTCTACTGCATGATAGTAGTACTATTTGTTCTACACATACTCTAGTAATACTACTACGTCTCTACTGCATGATAGTAGTACTATTTGTTCTACACATACTCTAGTAATACTACTACGTCTCTACTGCATGATAGTAGTACTATTTGTTCTACACATACTCTAGTAATACTACTACGTCTCTACTGCATGATAGTAGTACTATTTGTTCTACACATACTCTAGTAATACTACTACGTCTCTACTGCATGATAGTAGTACTATTTGTTCTACACATACTCTAGTAATACTACTATTCTCTAATAGTAGGATTCCCTCGTCTCTTTGCCTCTGGAAGGGGAAGAAGAGGAAAATGTAACATTTCTGATATTTTTATAGTGATGATGAATGTGTGTATTTGTATTTTCGCCGTGGAGGAAGCAACGCTTGTTAAACGTGTGTGTGTGTGTGCATGTGTATGTGTGTGTGCATGTGTGCATGCATGTGCGTGCACTTGACATTTGGTTTGTGTGTGTGTGAGCTGTTTGTGTGTCTATGTTGTGTGTTATATATTAATGTGTTTATGAGTGTGTATGTGTGCCGTTTGTGTAGCGTGTTGCATATGAATGTGTTTATGGGTGGGTGTGTGTGTGTGTGTGTGTGTGTGCACGCGCTTGACATTTGGTTTGTGTGTGCGGTTTATGTGTAGCGTGTTGCATATGAATGTGTTTATGAGTGTGTGCGTGTGTGTGTGTGTGGTTTGTGTGATTGTGGCCAGTGTGTGCATGTGGCTTTGATGAATGGTTAGTTTTTCTTCCTGGTTTATGAGTGTGCATAAATAACACAGGCAGCCTTAGCTCCCACCAGCGCCGTCGCCGCCACCCGCCACCCGCCACCCGCGCCCCGCTAAGCAGCTGGGGCTGCCCAGCACTGAGTCCCCCTACGTGGGGTCGCCTGGTGCTTCGACACAGGGCTCCCTGGACACCAGGCTTCTGTCTCTCTCTCTGTCTCTGTCTCTGTCTCTCTGCCTCTCAGTCTCTGTCTCTCTGCCTCTCAGTCTCTCTGTCTCTCTCTGTCTCTGTCTCTGTCTCTCTGCCTCTCAGTCTCTCTGTCTCTCTCTCTGCCTCTCAGTCTCTCTGTCTCTCTCTCTGCCTCTCAGTCTCTCTGTCTCTGTCTCTGTCTCTCTCTCTGTCTCTCCATCTCTCTGTCTCTCTGTCTTGGTCTCTCTCTCTCTGTCTCTCTCTCTCTGTCTCTGTCTCTCTCTCTGTCTCTATCTCTGTCTCTCTGTCTCTCTGTCTTGGTCTCTCTCTCTCTGTCTCTCTCTCTGTCTCTCTCTCTGTCTCTCTCTCTCTGTCTCTCTCTCTGCCTCTCAGTCTCTCTGTCTCTCTCTCTGCCTCTCAGTCTCTCTGTCTCTGTCTCTGTCTCTCTCTGTCTCTCCATCTCTCTGTCTCTCTGTCTTGGTCTCTCTCTCTCTGTCTCTCTCTCTGTCTCTCTCTCTCTGTCTCTATCTCTGTCTCTCTGTCTCTCTGTCTTGGTCTCTCTCTCTCTGTCTCTCTCTCTGTCTCTCTCTCTGTCTCTCTCTCTCTGTCTCTCTCTCGGTGTCTCTCTCTCTGTCTCTCTCTCTCTGTCTCTCTCTCTATCTCTCTGTCTTGGTCTCTGTCTCGGTCTCTTGTATTCCTCTCTAATATAATCTCTCCTCCTCCCCCTTTCCTGCTCCCCTTTTTATCTCCACCTCCACCCTTCTTCATTTTTTTTCTTTTATAATTCTCTCTCTCTGTCTCTTTTGTCTCTTTTATCTTTATCTCCCCCTTTCTTTGTCTACCTCCAAATACAATTCTCTCCCTCTCTCCTGTCTCCTTTTTGATCTCTTTTTTTAATCTCTTTTCTTTATGTCCCCTATCCTTTTCATTCTCTCTAATCTCTAATTTATCTCCCTTGCTGTCTTTATTTCTATATTAATCTCCTTTTTCTCTAATACATTGCTCTATATCTCTCTCTCTCTCCATTTCTCTCTATTCTTTACCATCCATATCTCTTCCATTGTTAAATTAATGTCAGGTGATGCCACTTGGCCAGGGGTTCGTGACACGTGGCGTCACCTGATACACGACCAATCGGAACGGGTCGTTGTCGTTTGCAGGGTTCTGACCAGTGCTGCGGAAGTTAATAATTCGTTGGTGTGCTAATTGAAAGAGTTCCTTCTGCTGTGTGATGCTAGCGGAGCCACGGGAGCGTCAGATGGACAGAGCATGTCCATCTGGGATGTCGTGTTTCCATGGCGATGGTCCATATGGCCTGTTGGTGTCCGTACCCATCCTCGGGGAGCTCGCGGTGGTTGATGGCTAATACATGCACATTCACACACACACACACACACACACACACACACACACACACAAGGTTCACACAAGTATTTATGCGTTTATGGGACAGATCATGCGATGCCAGCCCAGCACATGCATTTTTTTTACACGCAACACGCACATGGGCTGACGTGTGCGCACCATCTGTATGCGTGTGGAAACAGAAGGAGTGGTTCTGCTCTGGCTCCACGGCCCACTGCTAGAGTCTGTCGGAAGTTCACAAAGTCACTGGCACTGCTGTAGTTTCCTCCTCTTCCTCCTCCTCCTCCTCCTCCACCTCCTCCTCCTCCTTCTCCTCCTCCTTATGCTGTTGTCTCCTCTCTCTCTTTTCTCTCTCTCTCTCTCTGCTCTCTCTCTCTCTCTCTGTCTTTGTCCTCTCTCTCTCTCTCTCTCTCTCTCTCTCTCTCTCTCTCTCTCTCTCTCTCTCTCTCTCTCTCTCTCTCTCTCTCTCTCTCTGTGTCCTCTTCTCTCTCTGTCCCTCCTCCTCTCTCTCTCTGTCTCCTCTCTCTCTCTCTCTCTCTCTCTCTCTCTCTCTCTCTCTCTCTTCCTCCCTCTCCATCTTTCCTCCTTGTCTTCTCCCTCTCCCTCTCCTCTCTCCCTCTCTCTTCTTGTTCTCTTTTTATCTCTCTATCTTCATCTCCCTCCACTTTCTCTTAATATAATTCTCTCTCTCTTCCTGTCGCTCCACTTTAGCGAATATCGTTCTTTTATTCATCTCCTCCTCCTCTTCCCTGCCCCTCTCCCCCCTCTCTCGCTCTCTGGCTTTATGTCTGTGTCTCTCACTTTATCATAATCCAATGTATCGGGGAAGTGACTGGAGGTCAATGGAGGGCGTACACACACACACAGACCCCACACACACACATACCCACAGACACACACACACAGACACACACACACCCACTAGACTCTTTAAATTGCTGAGCAGGTGATTTCTGTTCATCCGTATGCTCAGAGCGGAGACAAAGCCATCCGGATTATTGATCACCATGGCGACCGATCGATGACATCAACAGATAGGTCACGGTCAAGGAAGGGAAGCAGAGAGATATTTTTTGCGTGTGCATCTGTTTGTGTGTGTGTGTGTGTGTGTGTGTGTGTGTGTGTAGCTCTGTGCGCTGGCAGTGATGATGAATGTGTTTAAGTGGTCCTCATACGAGGAAGACCAGCCGAGCGGAATATTATCTCCCGTTGATGTCTTCCTCTGCCTCTCTCCTTCCTTTTCCTTTTCTCTCTCTCTCCCTCTTTCTCTCTCTCTCTCTCTCTCTCTCTCTCTCTCTCTCTCTCTCTCTCTCTCTCTCTCTCTCTCTCTCTCTCTCTCTCTCTCTCTCTCTCTCTCTCTCTCTCTCTCTCTCTCTCTCTCTCTCTCTCTCTCTCTCTCTCTCTCTCTCTCTCTCTCTCTCTCTCTTGGTCTGTATAAAGGTTCCTGCTCTGATTGTAGTGTAGTTTGGGTGGGGGTCTCAAAGTGCGTGATTTTGCAAAGAGAGTCGGGAGGGCAAGGTTTTTTTCAAACCGGTTTGATATTATCCTCAGGCCTGACTCACTTAGTCTGGCGGGGGGGGGGCACTGATACTGATGAGGTCTCTGATTACCCTGGCAACAGCCAATGGGATTTGAGATCAAGTATACGACCAATGGGGTTTGAGGTCAAGAATGGCCAATGGACCACCGGCCCGATCGTCAAGCCCAGTCCTGCTGTTGTGTGTTGTGCCGAAGTCTGCCCCCGGACATTAACAGTTGCTTGGCGAGTAGGAACCATACCACTAATCACTAGTTATCTCTTGTATGACTAACTCTTGTCTGTCTGTCTCACTCTTTAACTCTGTCTCTCTCTCATCCCTCCATCTTCTGCTTTCTACATCAGCCCGAGACAACCTGCCGTGAAAGCACCCGAGGTGGAGCCGTGAGTGGTGGTTGGGAGGATGTTGCAGGGCGTGTGATGTTTTGGTGGGGGTGTGGTGTGTTGTTGGTGGGGGGCGGGTGTTGGGGGCGGTGTCGAAGTAGAGTGTCCCGGAGCGCATTGGATTTGTGTGTTAATCGATGGCCCATTTGTTCCCGGCTGAGTGTGTCCGATGGGGCGGAGAGGCGGAGCATCGGGATTTACACCGGATGGTTTGCAGGGAGCGTCAAGGAGCCGGTAGAATGGAGAGCAACCACACACACACACACACACAAACACACACACAACAACACACACACACACAGACACACACACACACACAACAAGAGAGAAAGGGAGAGAGAGAGGTAGAGAGGGGTAGAGAGGGGAGAGAGAGGAGTAGAGAGAGAGGTAGAGAGAGAGAGGAGAGAGATAGAGAGAGAGGGAGGGAGAGAGAGAGAGAGGTAGAGAGAGGAAGGGTAGAGAGGGGAGAGAGAGTGGAGAGAGTGGAGTGAGAGAGTGGAGAGAGAGGGGTAGAGAGTGGAGAGAGAGATGGGACAGAGAGAGAGTGGACAGAGAGAGAGAGAGAAAGACAGAGAGAGGGGGATTTTTTTTAAACAGACCTCAGGGCTGCTAATCGTGGGCCGAGAATCAGTTGAAAGGGAGAACAGAGAGAAGGCTAATACAATAAGGCGTGATAATATATGATAATATTATAACCTGTGTGTGTGTGTGTGTGTGTGTCTGTAGGGCGTAATAAGACAGCAGCAGGGGTCCAGAGCGACTGCAGTTCCCCCAGTCTAAAACTAGGTGGTGCTGTTCAGCTGTGTGTCTGGTGTCTTGGGGCCGGTGTGTGTCGTGTGACCCTGTGTGTGTGTGTGTGTGTGTGTGTGTGTGTGTGTGTGTGTGTGTGTGTGTGAGCAAGCTACCTGCAGACAAATGCATTTGGCTGATTGGGCCCTTTATTGATCCGCTGTGGTCCAATCAATCAGGTCCTAATCGATCCGATTAGTAAGAGGATTGTTTGAACATAGATGGAAACACGTCAAAAGTGTGTGTGTGTGTGTGCGTGCGTGCGGATATATTGCAAACCGTAGCTTAATAGATTTACTGTCAATGTGGATGGAAAACATCAACCATGATCAGTCTGTCCTCATCTTGCGCATTATCATACAGTTCCATGAGACACATGCACACAAACACACACATCTGAGCATATAGCCACGGCTTGTCTGGGCTAACCTGTGTAAACCTTGCATTGACCCTGTTCTATTGATGTGATGAGAGACGTGAGACGAGTGAGAGAGGAAGAAACAGAGACAAAGAGAGCGATAGGAGAGAGGTGACGACAGAGCGCGAGGTTGGGGCCTTTTGACAGACAGCGAGCCAGCTTTAGCGCTTAAACTTTTAAATGTGTGGGATTATTAGCTCATCTGAATGTTGAACGTCGAGTGCTCTATCTGGCCTTTA
>PIJE02000575.1:262605-267605 GCA_002895965.2 Coryphaenoides rupestris | reverse complement strand
CTCCCTCCCCCAACAGCTGATGGCGGTGTATGAGGAGAAGGAGGCCCAGCAGAGAGGCGTGGCCGGCACTAGCCCCGCCCCCAGCCCAGACCTCTACCAATCGGAGCTCTCTGTGTTCCAGCCCATTCGAGGCGGGGAGATAGAGGTGAACTCCACAGCCCTCAAGTCCAGTGAGTACTCTCCCGGTTTACAAACGTATCCACTAATTTCGTAAGCCCATGTATTCCTAACATGGTGAGGCTGCTGCAGGAATTGATCATGTCTCGCTAATCCAGCTGCCTGGCTCTATGAGTCGAGCTGGTCAGGGAATCCTAACCCTGGCGGTGGTGCCATGTTGTACCAAATTTGCTGGTAAAACATATCAACACACGGAAATACAGTACATCTGCACAAATCATTTCAAGCGTGGATATAAAAGCAAGGTCCCCCTCTCTTAACCTCATCACGAGGAGTGGGTTTTGAGCTCTGCTGTGGAGTGGAGTGGTGTGATCTCAGGCCAGATGTAATCACGGTCCAGACATGGTGGAGCTGGAGCAAGCTATCTCTCCAGAGGAAGAGCCCTGTCCTTGACCCCTAGCTCTGCTGTACGTCACCCAGACGACAGCACTAACCAAGTGGGGGGGAGGGGGGAGGATTCATCTCTCCCCGCTCTCTCCATCGGCTGTATTGACTTCCACACAACAGAGTTCAGCCATCATTTGGCCAAACACCGTCCATCGCCGTTAATGGCTCACGACTTAACCTTTCAGGCTCTGCGATTGATTAGCCCGACTATGAAATGGAGTCGGTGTCCATTACAACGCTATGAAAGTAGAAATGCAGAGGTGCATCCGTTAATAGGAACGCTTTGCTTTTGATACGGCAGCAGATGACATTAGTGGCCGAGTTGGATTTATGGTGGGCCATCAATTCCATATATCTGGGTTTACGGTATGGCGACTCGAGGGACCTTGCGAGGGACACAGAACAGATTACCGCTGACGACAGCGTTCACTCAGACTTTGTCTCTCTCCGTCTCTCGACGTCTGACTCGCACCAGAGCTCAGCCCTTCTCCGCCGTACACACGCTACAGAAGGTCTGTTCAGCGTTGCGCTTGTCCAAACACACGTGATCCACCTTTAACATATTTTTCCACCTGTGTGGCAGCGGTGAGCGATCGACCCGCTGGTTCACGGGCGGGTCAGCGCCGCAAGTTCTGATGTTCCAGATCCCAGCCAGGCACCGGGTGTCACGGTTCTGTTTTGTTTTGGGGTTTTTTTTTCGCCTAGGTCTCTGCTCTCTGTCGGGCCAGTTGCAGAAGTAAATGAAACATGGCTCTGTGGAAATCAGATCACAGATCCACAGAAAGCTCCTCGACAGAGGGGGACTAGATGGATGGATGGAGGAGAGGACAGGAAGGAGAGCATTAAAGGAGACCTGACAGACGGTTAGAGATGCTGTACATCGTCATACGCGCCACGCTTTCGAGGACTTGCCTGGCGCATCTTGTTTGCGTTTGCAGTAGTCGTGCACGTTGTGTGAACTTTTGAGCAGCATCATGGCAGTCGAGGCTATATCGGGGCCAGCATTCATGATTGAGGACCACAAGGGGAGTCATTATAATAAAGTAACATGATGGGGAAAATGAAATGACACGAGGAGAGGTACGAGATGATCCTTGATGGGGTGAGGAGGAGGAGGAGATGGGGAGAGACGGAATGACACAGGAAGAGAAGGAGAGGAAGTATACATGTTATGTCAAGCTGATGGAAGACCTCTCATATCAGAGTCTGGTTAGTGTTAGCAATGAGCAGCAAGGTGTGTGTGTTTTTATTCTCTCTATAGTATCCCTCTATATTTATTCCCTGTCTAATGTAAAGGTGGTTGTAACCCCCGTCCAGAACCCGGAGGAGTTCTGGACGGGGGTTACAACGCCTCACAGGAGATAGGTGCGTCTAAATACAAAAAGACGGCCACATCAGTCAAGCCCTAGAATGTTTAATAATTGTCATCTGTGTGTGAGTGGATAGACGGTGAGATGAAACACAGGAGAAAGGGAAAATATATTGTATACATTGTCCAATACAGAAACCCTGTTAAACCACTATATCATACGTAGCCTCATACTCGTAATGGTACTACTTTAACATACTACGATGGACCAAATCATCTCCCTTACACACTTGGCCCTTTCTCCCCAACACCACAGGGTTCTATAGGGCTCACAGAGAAGGATCATTCTATTCTATGATAAAAATATATTCTATTAGTCTGTTCTGTTCACTGGTTGGCTGCAGGAAGATATAGGGGGGTGAGGGCCACTACTGAAATATTAGTTATTAGATTCTACTAGTGCTGGGCGGTATGACCAAAAATTGATATCACGGTATTTTTCTAAATTCTAACGGTTTCACGGTATATGACGGTATTTTTTCTGACTGGTTGGCCACCCCTGGTCTATCCTATCCATCATCACCGCAACGTAACACCAGAGCACTAACTTATGTTAACCCTCACCACGCCTCCAGTCGTACCATGCGTGTTTAGAAGCGCAACATTGAAAAGGGTCCCGTCTGAAACAGTGTCGCGCGGCGGCAAATATACCGTCATATACCGTGAAACCGTTAGAATTTAGAAAAATACCGTGATATCAATTTTTGGTCATACCGCCCAGCACTAGTAGAATCTAATAACTAATATTTCAGTAGTGGCCCTCACCCCCCTATATCTTCCTGCAGCCAACCAGTGAACAGAACAGACTAATAGAATATATTTTTATCATAGAATAGAATGATCCTTCTCTGTGAGCCCTATAGAACCCTGTGGTGTTGGGGAGAAAGGGCCAAGTGTGTAAGGGAGATGATTTGGTCCATCGTAGTATGTTAAAGTAGTACCATTACGAGTATGAGGCTACGTATGATATAGTGGTTTAACAGGGTTTCTGTATTGGACAATGTATACAATATATTTTCCCTTTCTCCTGTGTTTCATCTCACCGTCTATCCACTCACACACAGATGACAATTATTAAACATTCTAGGGCTTGACTGATGTGGCCGTCTTTTTGTATTTAGACGCACCTATCTCCTGTGAGGCGTTGTAACCCCCGTCCAGAACTCCTCCGGGTTCTGGACGGGGGTTACAACCACCTTTACATTAGACAGGGAATAAATATAGAGGGATACTATAGAGAGAATAAAAACACACACACCTTGCTGCTCATTGCTAACACTAACCAGACTCTGATATGAGAGGTCTTCCATCAGCTTGACATAACATGTATACTTCCTCTCCTTCTCTTCCTGTGTCATTCCGTCTCTCCCCATCTCCTCCTCCTCCTCACCCCATCAAGGATCATCTCGTACCTCTCCTCGTGTCATTTCATTTTCCCCATCATGTTACTTTATTATAATGACTCCCCTTGTGGTCCTCAATCATGAATGCTGGCCCCGATATAGCCTCGACTGCCATGATGCTGCTCAAAAGTTCACACAACGTGCACGACTACTGCAAACGCAAACAAGATGCGCCAGGCAAGTCCTCGAAAGCGTGGCGCGTATGACGATGTACAGCATCTCTAACCGTCTGTCAGGTCTCCTTTAATGCTCTCCTTCCTGTCCTCTCCTCCATCCATCCATCTAGTCCCCCTCTGTCGAGGAGCTTTCTGTGGATCTGTGATCTGATTTCCACAGAGCCATGTTTCATTTACTTCTGCAACTGGCCCGACAGAGAGCAGAGACCTAGGCGAAAAAAAAACCCCAAAACAAAACAGAACCGTGACACCCGGTGCCTGGCTGGGATCTGGAACATCAGAACTTGCGGCGCTGACCCGCCCGTGAACCAGCGGGTCGATCGCTCACCGCTGCCACACAGGTGGAAAAATATGTTAAAGGTGGATCACGTGTGTTTGGACAAGCGCAACGCTGAACAGACCTTCTGTAGCGTGTGTACGGCGGAGAAGGGCTGAGCTCTGGTGCGAGTCAGACGTCGAGAGACGGAGAGAGACAAAGTCTGAGTGAACGCTGTCGTCAGCGGTAATCTGTTCTGTGTCCCTCGCAAGGTCCCTCGAGTCGCCATACCGTAAACCCAGATATATGGAATTGATGGCCCACCATAAATCCAACTCGGCCACTAATGTCATCTGCTGCCGTATCAAAAGCAAAGCGTTCCTATTAACGGATGCACCTCTGCATTTCTACTTTCATAGCGTTGTAATGGACACCGACTCCATTTCATAGTCGGGCTAATCAATCGCAGAGCCTGAAAGGTTAAGTCGTGAGCCATTAACGGCGATGGACGGTGTTTGGCCAAATGATGGCTGAACTCTGTTGTGTGGAAGTCAATACAGCCGATGGAGAGAGCGGGGAGAGATGAATCCTCCCCCCTCCCCCCCACTTGGTTAGTGCTGTCGTCTGGGTGACGTACAGCAGAGCTAGGGGTCAAGGACAGGGCTCTTCCTCTGGAGAGATAGCTTGCTCCAGCTCCACCATGTCTGGACCGTGATTACATCTGGCCTGAGATCACACCACTCCACTCCACAGCAGAGCTCAAAACCCACTCCTCGTGATGAGGTTAAGAGAGGGGGACCTTGCTTTTATATCCACGCTTGAAATGATTTGTGCAGATGTACTGTATTTCCGTGTGTTGATATGTTTTACCAGCAAATTTGGTACAACATGGCACCACCGCCAGGGTTAGGATTCCCTGACCAGCTCGACTCATAGAGCCAGGCAGCTGGATTAGCGAGACATGATCAATTCCTGCAGCAGCCTCACCATGTTAGGAATACATGGGCTTACGAAATTAGTGGATACGTTTGTAAACCGGGAGAGTACTCACTGGACTTGAGGGCTGTGGAGTTCACCTCTATCTCCCCGCCTCGAATGGGCTGGAACACAGAGAGCTCCGATTGGTAGAGGTCTGGGCTGGGGGCGGGGCTAGTGCCGGCCACGCCTCTCTGCTGGGCCTCCTTCTCCTCATACACCGCCATCAGCTGTTGGGGGAGGGAGAATGACGGGTT
>PIJE02000575.1:252605-260105 GCA_002895965.2 Coryphaenoides rupestris | reverse complement strand
GTATTGAATGTCATGATATTGAGGGGATTATTAATATCTAGCAGAAGGATGTTAGCGCTGCAGCTAAAGGCCAGATAGAGCACTCGACGTTCAACATTCAGATGAGCTAATAATCCCACACATTTAAAAGTTTAAGCGCTAAAGCTGGCTCGCTGTCTGTCAAAAGGCCCCAACCTCGCGCTCTGTCGTCACCTCTCTCCTATCGCTCTCTTTGTCTCTGTTTCTTCCTCTCTCACTCGTCTCACGTCTCTCATCACATCAATAGAACAGGGTCAATGCAAGGTTTACACAGGTTAGCCCAGACAAGCCGTGGCTATATGCTCAGATGTGTGTGTTTGTGTGCATGTGTCTCATGGAACTGTATGATAATGCGCAAGATGAGGACAGACTGATCATGGTTGATGTTTTCCATCCACATTGACAGTAAATCTATTAAGCTACGGTTTGCAATATATCCGCACGCACGCACACACACACACACACTTTTGACGTGTTTCCATCTATGTTCAAACAATCCTCTTACTAATCGGATCGATTAGGACCTGATTGATTGGACCACAGCGGATCAATAAAGGGCCCAATCAGCCAAATGCATTTGTCTGCAGGTAGCTTGCTCACACACACACACACACACACACACACACACACACACACACACACACACACACACACACACACACACACACACACACACACACACACACACACACACACACACACACACCCACTCACACACACACACACACACACACACACACACACACACACACACACACACACACATCAAAGCCCCACGAGTTGAGGTGTGTGTGTGTGTGTGTGTGTGTGTGTGTGTGTGTGTGTGTGTGTGTGTGTGTTGTGTGTGTGTGTGTGTGTGTGTGTCTGTGTATGTGTGTGTGTGTGTGTGTTACAGATGCTTGTCAGTCAGGCCTGCCGATTACCATCAGCATCACCATTCAATCACTCGCGCCTTGACGAGCATACTAAAAGTTAAAGAGCACACACACACACACACACACACACACACACACACACACACACACACACACACACGTCACATATATGGCCTCAACATGGCGTTGTAATTTGTAAGTGACACCAATAGTTTAGCAGGGCTATAGTTTACAATGGGGGCAGGGAGGGTTAGTGGGCTATAGGGTGTTTGACTGCTAGCAGGAAGGTACTGGGTTTGATCCCCCTGTTCTCTGCAACCTATACTCTTGAACCAGATGCCCCTGACCCCTACCTGCTCCGTAATGACACACATCTGAATTCACTGATAGAATTGTCCAAAGGTGCCACTGCCAATAGTAAAACAAATTATATTTGTATAGTAAGTGCAGTGGTATTAACAATGACGTGTCATTTCTTCTCTGTTCTAGCTCTCTCTCCTCTCTCTCCTCTCTCTCTCCTCTCTCTCTCTCCCCTCTCTCTTCCTCTCTCTCTCTCTCCTCCCTCTCTCTCTCTCTCCCTCTCCCTCCCTTCTCTCTCTCCTCCTCCTCTCTCCTCTCTGCCCTTCCTCTCCCCCCTCCTCTCCTCCCCTCTCTCCTCCCCCCTCTCCTCCCCCTCTCCCTCCTCCTCTCTCTCTCTCCCTCCTTCCCTGCCTCTCTCCTCTCCTCCTTCCCTCCCCTCTCTCTCTCCTCCTTCCCTCCTCTCTCTCTCCCTCCTTCCTCCCCCCTCTCTCTCTCCTCCTTCCCTCCCCCTCTCTCTCTCCCTCCTCCCTCTCTCTCTCTCCCTCCTCCCTCCCCATCTCTCTCCCTCCCTCCTTCCCTCCCTCTCTCTCTCCTCCTTTCCCTCCTCTCTCTCTCTCTCCCTCCTCCCTCCTCCTCTCTCTCTCCCCTTCCTCCCCCTCTCTCTCTCTCTCCTCCTCCCTCCTCCTCTCTCTCCTCCTCCCCTCCCCCTCCTCTCTCCCTCCTCACCCTCTCCTCTCTCTCTCTCCCTCCTCACCCCTCCCTATCTCTCTCCCTCTCTCCCTCACCCCTCTCTAAATTCTAACGGTTTCACGGTATTTTTTTTCCATGCATAATCAGGTTTTCACAACATATTCTACTGGTTGAGAGAGGAATTACTGCTGTAGATTGACTATTTTATCATCATGATGAATATTAATATATTCATTCAATATATATATACTAATATGAATTCTGATGGGGGGGGTCCGTTAATTCGCGGTTCTGATGGGGGGGGGGTCCGTTAATTTGCGGTTCTGATGGGGGGGGGGTCCGTTAATTCGCGGTTCTGATGGGGGGTGTCCGTTAATTCGCGGTTCTGGGGGGGGGGTCCGTTAATTCGGTTCTGATGGGGGGGTCCGTTAATTTGCGGTTCTGATGGGGGGGGGGGTCCGTTAATTTGCGGTTCTGATGGGGGGGGGGGGTCCGTTAATTTGCGGTTCTGATGGGGGGGGGGGTCCGTTAATTCGCGGTTCTGATGGGGGGGGGTCCGTTAATTTGCGGTTCTGATGGGGGGGGTTCCGTTAATTCGCGGTTCTGATGGGGGGGTCCGTTAATTTGCGGTTCTGATGGGGGGGTCCGTTAATTTGCGGTTCTGATGGGGGGGGACCGTTAATTCGCGGTTCTGATGGGGGGGGTCCGTTAATTCGCGGTTCTGATGGGGGGGGGGCTCCGTTAATTCGCGTTCTGATGGGGGGGGGGTCCGTTAATTCGCGGTTCTGATGGGGGGGGGGTCCGTTAATTTGCGGTTCTGATGGTGGGGTGCTCCGTTAATTCGGAGCACCCCCCGAATTAACTAGATAAGACTATGAAAATGTTATTGCCTTGGCAGTGGCTACAAATATTGTTGGTGTGTGTGAGAGGGAAGAGATGGGGAGATTTCATGTGTGTCATGATGTGGCTCTTGCGTAACACAGTAAACAAAATGGTCTCTTCGTCTCTGACTGGTTGGCCACCCCTGGTCTATCCTATCCATCATCACCGCAACGTAACACCAGAGCACTAACTTATGTTAACCCTCACCACACCTCCAGTCGTACCATGCGTGTTTAGAAGCGCATTGAAAAGGGTCCCGTCTAAAACAGCAGCGTTCCGAACGTTGTGTAATCAAATACACGGTATGGCGGTATATTAAAAATTCATATCATAACGAAAATACACACCGGTATACCGCCCAGCACTAGATTCTACCCCTTCATTGTGACTACAGATCATTTTTTATTTGCGTTTTTTATGTCCTCTTTGTTCTACTCCTCTTCGTCTCTCGTCTCCTGTTGCTCCTCACACCTCCTCCTCCTCCTCCTCCTCTCCTTCCCTCCCTCTCCTCCACTCTGTCTTCTGTCCATTCCCTCCCCCTCACTTCCTCTCCTCCTCCTCTCCCACCCTCCCCTTCCATCTCTCACCCCCCATCCCTCTCTCCAACCCCCTCCTCACCTCCATCCCTCCTCCCTCCCATCCCATCTCTCTGAGGACTGATTGATTAGGGAGTGATGTAACTATTTCCAACCTCTCCCTTGTCTTAAGAGCACCAGGGGTCCATTTTGAGACGATCAATACGTGACCCTACAAATATCATCTGACGGGTGTAATTCTGAACGCCTGGCCCCTCCGTCTGTCTGCCGCTCAATGGAGGAACCCCATTGAAGCTTGATGCACTAAAGGCTGCATATTGTGACTGATGTATGTGGAGATCAATAGGTCCTTATTGATGGGGATACTTGGATTAGAGCAAGGCTGCACTACTACTACTACTAGTACCTTTACCATTACTACTAGTACTCGTGTCTAGTCTACCACTTCTACCGCTGCTCTGATTCATATTAGTTACGTCACAAGCGGCTTGCGCTTCAGATCAGATTCTGAAGGGTAGATTGGAAATGAAGCTTTACTTTGTGACAGCAGCCAGACGGGAGGCAAACAAACAAGGAAGAGCTCCTTTCCGCATGGAAATGTAAAAACACACAGTCAGGTGCTGTCAGGAGCATACCAGGCCAACACGGTGTTGATGTAACCGTAACTGTGAAGCCATTTCAACCAGTCAGAAACCTGGAAAAAAGAGTTATGACCGCTTCCGGGAGGCTGACTACAAAGATGTACCGGAGAATGGGGGGGGAGTGGAGTTATCAATCAATAATGCACTCTGATATAAAGTTAGCAATGTTTAAAACCACACTATTTTGGCTAAATCTGCAATCGCACAACATCGGCTATTGTAAACAAAGGAGATAACAGCGCACACTCTGATGTTACAAGCCGAGAAATCAGTTTTATCCCCTGTCAACACGTCAGCAATGAATACAGAGTTTCTAATCTATCTGCCCGCCTGGAAGGGGCTTTACAAAAGTCTGTTTCAGTGAACTAATACCTTCAGTAAGTGTGGACCAGGCCTTAAAGGAGGACATATATTATACCACCAGTTGTGAGCGTGATTAGCCATTCCAAGCGGTTTCAACAACCAGCTGGAATGGCCCACAATGACATCACAAGTGGGAGTGTCCACCGAGAAGTATGCTGGATAGATCAGCCTTCCAGCCTACCCAGTGGACTGTAGCAGCTGGTAGGGCCGGTCGGTTGGAATGGCCCCACTTGTGATGTCACGTGGGGCCAATTCCAATCGTGTTTTTTTTAAGCCGCTTGGAATGGCTAATCTCGCTCACACCTGGTGGTATAATAGGACGCCTTTAAATACATGGAACACAGTTGAACAGAATTAGCCAACGAGATCAACACAGACGACACACATTACACTAACGACCACAAGGAAAACAGGTTGTGGGTGAGTGCGGGTCGGGGCAGGGTTGTTACAACTACTACTGCTTGTACTGCACATAACCACTGCTACGACTAGTACACGACCCACATTGTGCTGCTGTAGCACTAGCCATGGTAGTTCTTATTATTTCCACCTACCTAGATGCTATCGTATATCATTTCCTCCCCTGTTTTTATGCCTTTTTCGAAGACACACACACACACACACACTCACACACACACACACACACACACACACACACACACACACACACACACACACACACACACACACACACACACACACACACACCACACACACACACCACACACATACACTCCCTCACATACTCTCCTAGCATATTGTTTGAGTAGCCACTAGCATGGAGCTCTCCATCTATCAGCTCTGTGAAATGATGATTTTATGCAGTACGCTGATGAGATGTGAAGAGAGATATGATCAGATGCTTCACACACACAGATAGACACACACGTGCACACACCAATAAAGAGACACACACATGCACACACCGATAGAGAGACACACGCACACCAATATAGAGACACACACACACACGCACGTACACACATGCACACAAATATGCACTAGCATATAGACACATTCACACATTTAGAGACATACATATGCACACACACACATAGGTACACACACATGAACACACATATATAGACGGACACACACATGCACACACACACACACACACACAGAGACACACACATGCACACACAGATATATAGAGACACACACATGCACACACCGATAGAGACACACACATGCACACACCGATATAGAGAGACACACACATGCACACACCGATATAGAGAGACACACACATGCACACACCAATAAAGAGACACACACATGCACACACCGATAGAGAGACACACACATGCACGCACCGATATAGAGACACACACATGCACACACCGATGGAGACACACACATGCACACACAGATATAGAGAGACACACACATGCACACACAGATATAGAGAGACACACACATGCACACACCGATGGAGACACACACATGCACACACAGATATAGAGAGACACACACATGCACACACAGATATAGAGAGACACACACATGCACACACCGATATAGAGAGACACACACATGCACACACCGATATAGAGAGACACACACATGCACACACCGATATAGAGAGACACACACATGCACACACCGATATAGAGAGACACACACATGCACGCACCGATATAGAGAGACACACACATGCACACACCGATGGAGACACACACATGCACACACAGATATAGAGAGACACACACATGCACACACCGATGAGAACACGCGCGGCGCGTTCCGAACGTTGTGTAATCAAATACACCGGTATGGCGGTATATTAAAAATTCATATCATAACGAAAATACACACCGGTATACCGCCCAGCACTAGATTCTACCCCTTCATTGTGACTACAGATCATTTTTTATTTGCGTTTTTTATGTCCTCTTTGTTCTACTCCTCTTCGTCTCTCGTCTCCTGTTGCTCCTCACACCTCCTCCTCCTCCTCCTCCTCTCCTTCCCTCCCTCTCCTCCACTCTGTCTTCTGTCCATTCCCTCCCCCTCACTTCCTCTCCTCCTCCTCTCCCACCCTCCCCCCATCTCTCACCCCCCATCCCTCTCTCCATCCCCCCTCCTCACCTCCATCCCTCCCTCCCTCCCATCCCATCTCTCTGAGGACTGATTGATTAGGGAGTGATGTAACTATTTCCAACCTCTCCCCTTGTCTTAAGAGCACCAGGGGTCCATTTTGAGACGATCAATACGTGACCCTACAAATATCATCTGACGGGTGTATTCTGAACGCCTGGCCCCTCCGTCTGTCTGCCGCTCAATGGAGGAACCCCATTGAAGCTTGATGCACTAAAGGCTGCATATTGTGACTGATGTATGTGGAGATCAATAGGTCTTTATTGATGGGGATACTTGGATTAGAGCAAGGCTGCACTACTACTACTACTAGTACCTTTACCATTACTACTAGTACTCGTGCTAGTCTACCACTTCTACCGCTGCTATGATTCATATTAGTTACGTCACAAGCGGCTTGCGCTTCAGATCAGATTCTGAAGGGTAGATTGGAAAGGAAGCTTTACTTTGTGACAGCAGCCAGACGGAGGCAAACAAACAAGGAAGAGCTCCTTCCGCATGGAAATGTAAAAACACACAGTCAGGCGTTGTCAGGAGCATACCAGGCCAACAGGTGTTGATGTAACCGTAACTGTGAAGCCATTTCAACCAATCAGAAGCCTGGAAAAAAGAGTTATGACCGCTTCCGGGAGGCTGACTACAAAGATGTACCGAGAATGGGGGGGGGAGTGGAGTTATCAATCAATAATGCACTGTGATATAAAGTTAGCAATGTTAAAACCAACACTATTTTGGCTAAATCTGCAATCGCACAACATCGGCTATTGTAAACAAAGGAGATAACAGCGCACACTCTGATGTTACAAGCCGAGAAATCAGTTTTTCCCCTGTCAACACGTCAGCAATGAATACAGAGTTTCTAATCTATCTGCCCCCTGGAAGGGGCTTTACAAAAAGTCTGTTCAGTGAACTAATACCTTCAGTAAGTGTGGACCAGGCCTTAAAGGAGACATATATTATACCACCAGTTGTGAGCGTGATTAGCCATTCCAAGCGGTTTCAAAAACCAGCTGGAATGGCCCCACAATGACATCACAAGTGGGAGTGTCCACCGAGAAGTATGCTGGATAGATCAGCCTTCCAGCCTACCCAGTGGAC
>PIJE02000575.1:235105-250105 GCA_002895965.2 Coryphaenoides rupestris | reverse complement strand
TTACGACCGCTAGTGAGGGTAAGATGTTGCATCTGGGCCCCGGGGAGACAGAGGAAAATCGAGAGAGGGAGATATGAGGTTGAACAGTGGCAAAGTATCCCCTGCAAGTATGGGGTCAGGGCCTCTGGTTGGTGGTAGGGTAGTGGATGAGGTGTCATACCGCCCACCCACCCACTCCTTCACACACACACACACACACACACACACACACACACACACACACACACACACACACACACACACACACACACACACACACACACACACACACACACACACACACACACACACACACACACACACACACACACACACACCACACCACACCACACCCACCATGTGAGCTGGTCTGCAGGGACATCATGGGTAGTGTTTACAGATAATAATGAGGGTGTGTGTGTGTGAAAGCGAGTGGTTGTAGGAGATAAGAGGAGGTTATTTAATTACTATAATGAGCTTTTCATCATGTTTTAGTGCCCCAAAACACAAACTGGAATACAATAGAAACTGTGTGTGCATGTGTGGTGTGTGCGTGTGTGTGTGTGAGGCCCCAATGTTGTTGTGCATGTGTGTGTCTCCATCGGTGTGTGCATGGTGTGTGTCTCTCCTATATCTGTGTGTGCATGTGTGTGTCTCCATCGGTGTGTGCATGTGTGTGTCTCTCTATATCGGTGTGTGCATGTGTGTGTCTCTCTATATCGGTGTGTGCATGTGTGTGTCTCCATCGGTGTGTGCATGTGGTGGTCTCTCTATTCGGTGCGTGCATGTGTGTGTCTCCATCGGTGTGTATGTGTGTGTCTCTCTATATCTGTGTGTGCATGTGTGTGTCTCCATCGGTGTGTGCATGTGTGTGTCTCTCTATATCGGTGTGTGCATGTGTGTGTCTCTCTATCGGTGTGTGCATGTGTGTGTCTCTATATCGGTGTGTGCATGTGTGCATGTGTGTGTCTCTCTATATCGGTGTGTGCATGTGTGCATGTGTGTGTCTCTCTATATCTGTGTGTGCATGTGTGTGTCTCTCTATATCTGTGTGTGCATGTGTGTGTCTCCATCGGTGTGTGCATGTGTGTGTCTCTCTATATCGGTGTGTGCATGTGTGTGTCTCTCTATATCTGTGTGTGCATGTGTGTGTCTCCATCGGTGTGTGCATGTGTGTGTCTCTATATCGGTGCGTGCATGTGTGTGTCTCTCTATATCGGTGTGTGCATGTGTGTGTCTCTTTATTGGTGTGTGCATGTGTGTGTCTCTCTATATCGGTGTGTGCATGTGTGTGTCTCTCTATATCGGTGTGTGCATGTGTGTGCGTCTATACAGTCTGTCTGTATATGTGTGTGTCCCTATATGTGTGTGTGTGCATGTGTATGTCTCTGTGTGTGTGTGTGTGTGTGTGTGCATGTGTGTGTCTATATATGTGTGTTCATGTGTGTGTACCTATGTGTGTGTGTGCATATGTATGTCTCTAAATGTGTGAATGTGTCTATATGCTAGTGCATATTTGTGTGCATGTGTGTACGTGCGTGTGTGTGTGTGTCTCTATATTGGTGTGCGTGTGTCTCTCTATCGGTGTGTGCATGTGTGTGTCTCTTTATTGGTGTGTGCACGTGTGTGTCTATCTGTGTGTGTGAAGCATCTGATCATATCTCTCTTCACATCTCATCAGCGTACTGCATAAAATCATCATTTCACAGAGCTGATAGATGGAGAGCTCCATGCTAGTGGCTACTCAAACAAATATGCTAGGAGAGTATGTGAGGGAGTGTATGTGTGTGTGTGTGTGTGTGTGTGTGTGTGTGTGTGTGTGTGTGTGTGTGTGTGTGTGTGTGTGTGTGTGTGTGTGTGTGTGTGTGAGTGTGTGAGTGTGTGTGTGTGTGTGTGTGTGTCTTCGACAGGCAATAAAAACAGGGGAGGAAATGTATACGATAGCATCTAGGTAGGTGGAAATAATAAGAACTACCATGGCTAGTGCTACAGCAGCACAATGTGGGTCGTGTACTAGTCGTAGCAGTGGTTATGTGCAGTACAAGCAGTAGTAGTTGTAACAACCCTGCCCCGACCGCACTCACCCACAACCTGTTTTCCTTTGTGTCGTTAGTGTAATGTGTGTCGTCTGTGTTGATTCGTTGGCTAATTCTGTTCAACTGTGTTCCATGTATTTAAAGGCGTCCTATTATACCACCAGGTGTGAGCGAGATTAGCCATTCCAAGCGGTTTCAAAAAACCGTTGGAATGGCCCCACGTGACATCACAAGTGGGGATTCCACCGATCAGCCTACCAGTGCTACAGTCCACTGGGTAGGCTGGAAGGCTGATCTATCCAGCATACTTCTCGGTGGACACTCCCACTTGTGATGTCATTGTGGGGCCATTCCAGCTGGTTTTTGAAACCGCTTGGAATGGCTAATCACGCTCACAACTGGTGGTATAATATATGTCTCCTTTAAGGCCTGGTCCACACTTACTGAAGGTATTAGTTCACTGAACAGACTTTTTGTAAAGCCCCTTCCAGGGGGCAGATAGATTAGAAACTCTGTATTCATTGCTGACGTGTTGACAGGGGAAAAACTGATTTCTCGGCTTGTAACATCAGAGTGTGCGCTGTTATCTCCTTTGTTTACAATAGCCGATGTTGTGCGATTGCAGATTTAGCCAAAATAGTGTTGGTTTTAACATTGCTAACTTTATATCACAGTGCATTATTGATTGATAACTCCACTCCCCCCCCCATTCTCGGTACATCTTTGTAGTCAGCCTCCCGGAAGCGGTCATAACTCTTTTTTCCAGGCTTCTGATTGGTTGAAATGGCTTCACAGTTACGGTTACATCAACACCCACACACACACACACACACACACACACACACACACACACACACACACACACACACACACACACACACACACAGAAAGCCATACACCCACACACGCACATATTCCTATGACTTTATTGATGGAGTGAAGGTAATTCACATTGAGAGGAAAGCCTGACTATGCACTTTTGAGACTTGCAATAAAGTGTCTTTATTTGTGTCCTCTCTCTCTCTCCGACACTGTAAGCCTTCCTCTAAACATTTAGCACAATGGGAAAAAGCCACTCTAAAAATAAGTATTTAAATATAAGTATTTAAATATAAGATGTTTTTTGCTTGTAATAAGTAAAAAAAATCAGTCAGTGAAAATTCGATTTCTTGAAATAAAATGTGATATTTAGGCCTTTCAAGATAAAAGATATCTTGACATTAGCTGGGAAAACTCATTTTAAGCTATATTTTACTAGTATCAACAAGATGATCCATCTTTTAAAGCTTGTTTCATCTGAGATATGACTGAAAACAAGATGTTTTCAAGACTCTCTCACTTAACAAGATATTCAAGATGCATTGTCTAAAAACAAGTCCTTATATCTCACTGAAATATTACTTGTTAGGTGATTGTGTCTTATATTAAGTGTAATGAGTGAGATATTTTTACTAGAAATTAGACAAATGTATTTTGAGTTTTTGCAGTTTAGCACAGCACCAACCTCCGCAGTCTTCACGCACTGCTGCACTGCGTGTGGTACAGCACATATGTTGTCGCAAGACCCCCCCCCAACAGACATAGCCCTGCTGCCGTGTGTCCACATGAGTGATGTGGGCGGAGACATTCCGTAGGCATCAGATACACAACACCGCTTCGGGTCGGTGTGTCGACCAATCGGCTTCTGTCCAGCATCCGGATGGGTCCCCATGGTGGCGCGGACACGCCCCTGTCACATCAAACTGGCCTCACAGAGACGGATCACACTCCCCCTCCCCCCTCTCCCCCTCTCTCCCCAGGGTCAGAGGTCAAACATCTGCCCCCCCTGCCCCTCTGTCTTCATCTCTGTTCATCACTCCCCACCAAACCACTTCCTCATACATTTCCACATGCTCTATCTTTTAACTTTCTATCCATCTAGCTGTCTCTGTCTGTCTATCTGATTCTCTCTCTCCCTCTAGACATTCTCCTACAGACAGATAGATAGACAGACAGACGGACATGTCTATTTGTATCCTCTTTCTCACCTTTTGGAGATGGTCAATATTTGTCTGGTGCTCCTCCCCTGGACTTGGCAGATCCTACCTGTCCTCACCTGGACTTACCTAGACTTACCTGGTCTAACCTGGACTTACCTGGACTTATCCCATCTAACATATATGAGAGAGAGAGAGAGAGAGGGAGAGAGAGACGGTGAACTGCAGATGAACCCCGTCCGTCTGTCTCTCGGCGGCGCGTTCCCAGCCGGTTCTCTCTCTCTCTCTCTCTCTCTCTCTCTCGCCCTCCATCCCATCCCCCCACATCTGATACGAGGCGCGCTTCCATCCCATAATCGCCGTCTCAACAAAGGCCTTCTTCCTTTTCAGATGTCCCTGGAAAGACACAAAGTGCTCTTCTCTTTCACTCTCCTCCCAGACGTTTCTCTCAGACCTTTTCTCATCCTCGACCTCGCCCTCCTCAACTCCCTTTCTTTACTTTCTATTCAGTTTAATCTCTCGTTGCATTGCACCCCGTGAGTCCCATTTGCTGGCTTACTTACTTGTGATTAAAAGTTTAGCCCACACACACACACACACAGACACACAGACACACACACACAAAAAACACACACAGACACGGTCTCCATCGCTACGGCGTACACAATAGCCACTTTTGATGTTGATTGTCATTTATCTTGGAAACAGTTTCCAGTGTGCTCCTAAAGACGTCCCTATAGGCGGCGGACGGGACACGGGTCCCTTTAGTCACCACTTGAGCCAGCCCTCGCCTGATTGGACGGTTTAAATCCCAGAGGCTCGCGATTCATTATAACCAGCCCCCCCTGTGGGTAGTGTGTGTGTTGGACAAACAACAGGTGAGGGACGTGGGGTGAGGTCTCTTCTGGACCAGCCGGGCCCAGGGGAGACTGCCAGTCTCTCCTGGGTACCCGCTAGTGACCTCACAAGTGTTTTGCACAGGGAGAGAGGGAGTTGCAATCATCCACATGATAATGTTTCTGTTGGGTAAAGAGAGAGAGAGAGAGCAGAAAAGCAGAGGCAGGCGCAGTCGACTTGAAATGCATTTCACTGACTAATAGCTGATGGACGACCATGCCGTATTTAACAAATGACTAAAATAATAGCCTTTGAATCTTGCCTACAGCACCTTTTAACAATGTACTTATCAAGGCAGCTATTAATGAGCACCATCCAGATGTTTTTTAATCACTCGATGGGCCTGCAAGTATGGAGGTGTACAGTTTTGGGGTGGAACCTAACACTACCTCAGGCGGTGGTAGCGGTTTCTCTGTGGTCACAAACGCATCACGTCATGTGGGGGGGCTTTCCCGCTACTCTGACCCGACGTTGGGCCTCGTCATGTCGATACCCGTGACACACGCAGCAGCACACGCTTTAACGCCGCTTAGCTGTATAGCACAGGTGCTCTCAGGCCAGAACGTGCGGACAAGTCCGGAGCAGGTGGAACACGGGTTTGGGGTTACGGGGGAAGGGTCAAGTGATCGAGCTGTAATGTTGTATACCGAAACCACCTCTAAAGAGAGGGCAGAGGAAACCTGAAGAACCAACCGCTAAGCTAAGGGACATTAGAGAGAAATCCAATCTGCTGAAGCTAATCGAGCTGGCGATCATACATGTTTGCACACACACACACACGTGTGCTACATGCATCACGAATGGACGGACGAACACACACACACACACACACACATGTGCGGTCCAGATGTGTGACCGATGGCCAGTTGTATGTCATATTGGCAGCCAGGGGACTGATAGGTGCTGGGTGCTGGTGGGGGAGAGGGGGTGTGTAGTGAAAGTGGAGCTGAGATGTTAAGACACATGCGCCACATAGGCCACATTCCTGCGCTTTGTCTTACACACAGCGGACCGATACATCAGCCACGGCACCTGACATAATTTCCTGCTGCTAACCAAGCCCCCCCCAAAACGGATTGAAAACCGATTGGCTGGTTGGTTTTGGGTAATGGATGGGAGTGTTGTGATTTTGTTTGTGATCTCTTGACCGTGCAATCATCATCAATTGTGTATCGTCCTTACTCCGGCGGTGATGTTTTTAAAAGCTGTCTCTTCCTAGATAGAGTGTCTCGTCTTACGTGTGTTTTTTCTTTTTACCATAGCATAGTTAATCAGTAGCTTTCGGCTGAGTGGGTTTGTAGATCTATTCGGTTTTAATTAGTTTTTTGTGCTGAGGTCATCATATAGTTAATGCAGAGGAGAGTTACAAGGGGGTAGGAAGGACAAAAAGGACAAATAAGGAGGAGGAAAAAAGGGATAGATGATCTAATAATTTTTTTTTTATATAATATTAGAATAAACCAGTAGATGAGACATCGTGGTTAGGAATCTCTTTCTCTCTCTGGTTCTGGCTCTTTCTCTCTCTCACTCTCTCTCTCTCGCTCTCGCTCTCTGTTTTTGTCTCTGGCTCTCTCTCTGTCTCTGGCTCTCTCTCTCTGTTTGGCTCTCTCTCTCTCTGTGTCTCTGTCTGTCTCTCTCTCTCTCTCTCTCTCTCTCTCTCTCTCTCTCTCTCTCTCTCTCTCTCTCTCTCTCTCTCTCTCTCTCTCTCTCTCTCTCTCTCTCTCTCTGTGTGTGTCTCTGGCTCTCTCTCTCTAACCAGGTGTGCACTCTCTACCTGTGGAGTCTTCACTACTCTGTGGCTCTCTCATACATAAACGACATTTTTAATCCATCAGTCATCCGGCCGTCTCTCTCCTGACGCTTTTCTCTCTTTAGGGAATTTTGGTCTATCTAGTGCTCTCCTCCACTCACTCAAAGACAGTTATCCCATCCAGAAAGATGACAATTATTCACACACACACACACACACACACACACACACACACACACACACACACACACACACACACACACACACACACACACACACACACACACACAACACACACACACACAGCACACACAGGCACAGGCCCGAGGTTCAGAGGGAGGTAATGGTTCTGGTAATTGTTGAAATTGTCACTTGGCCTTTTGGGGAGAGTGATGGGAGTGTGGAGAAAGTACCGTTCAAGTACTCACCCCCTTTCTCCTGTTTCTCCTGTTTCTACTTTAACACTTAAATCCAAGTCCTCTCCTCTCCTCTTCCTCTTCCTGTCTTCCATCTCTTCTCTTCTCTCCTCTCCCCTTCTCCTCTCTCCTCTCATCCATCTCCTCCATCTCCTCTCCTCTCTCCTCTCCTCCGTCTCCTGTCCTCTCCTCTCTCCTCCATTTCCTCTTCTCTCCCCTTCACCTCTCCTCTTCTCTCCTCCATCTGCTCTCCTCTCCCCTTCTCCTCTCCTCCATCTCCTCTCCTCCATCTCTTCTCCTCTCCTCTCCCTTCTCCTCCACCTCTCCTCGTAAGCAGTAGTTAGTCTCTATTATCCTTTCAGTGAGTCCTATTGTCGTTAGTTAGTGTGAGTTAGTGGCTGTGTGTTCATTATCGTGAGCGTGTTTGGTATTGCTCTGGTTCTACTAGGACTAATCTGGCAACGAAGCACTTATCCATTACCTGCCTTAAATCCAAAGGGTGTGTGTGTGGGTGTGTGTGTGTGTATGTATGTATGCACATGCGTGCGTGTGAGCATGCGCGTGTGTGTGTGTGTGTGTGTGTGTGTCTTTGTGAAGTTCAATCTTCTATCTCTTGCTGTTGCCTCCTTTAAGTCGCACACAAACCAAGGAACAACCAGTACAGTACGTAACAAGTGTGCAGTGTGTGTACAACAAATAGCTTTGTTCCTCATGGCTAATGACATGTCATTAATCAGGGACCCTGCTCCTGCATCTCTCTCACACCAACACAACACACACAACACACACACACACACCACACACACACACACATACACTCAATTTAATAATCATACACATTCACACACGCTGGCAAATATTCCAAAATACACACACTGCCCACTTAATCATGCCATCTATAGCAGCGTTTTCTGGGCACACTTAGTGTGATTGGTTACTCACTAATTAGTAATATCTCTAATAGTTCTCTCTTTTGATCCGCTTTGTGCAATAATTAAATTGGTCGGAAATGAATAGCAGCTTGCCGGCCATTTATTATAAGCATCGTTTTTCAAAGGTAAGACCGTTTATCAATGATTTCTAATGGAAAACACCACTTAGACATTTCTCCAGCTTTTGGTGTCGAGCTGTTAGGCTACATACATGCTAGGCCAGAGGGATGCTAGGCTAGATGGATGCTAGACTAGAGGGATGCAAGGCTACAGGCATGCTAGGCTAGAGGGATGCTAGGCTAGATGGTAGTAGAGGGATGCTAGGCTACAGGCATGCTAGGCTAGAGGGATGCTAGGCTAGATGGATGGTAGACTAGAGGGATGCTAGGCTACAGGCATGCTAGGCTAGAGGGATGCTAGGCTAGATGGATGGTAGACTAGAGGGATGCTAGGCTACAGGCATGCTAGGCTAGAGGGATGCTAGGTTACAGGGCATGCTAGGCTAGGTGGATGCTGGATTATAGGGATGCTAGGCTAGAGGGCTGTTCGGCTAAAGGCATGCTAGGCTAAGGGGATGCTAGCCTAGTGGCGTGCTAGGCTAGGGGGATGTTAGGCTAGGGGGATTCTAGTTTAGAGTGATGCTAGGCAATGGGGATGCTAGGCTAGGGGGATGCTAGTCTAGAGTGATGCCAGGCAAGGGGGGTGTTAGGCTAGGTGGATGCTAGGCTAGGGGGATGCTAGTCTAGAGTGATGCCAGGCAAGGGGGATGCTAGGCTAGGAGAATGCTAGGCTAGGGGGATGCTAGTCTAGAGTGATGCTGGGCAAGGGGGGTGTTAGGCCAGGTTGATGCTAGGCTAGGGGGATGCTAGTCTAGAGTGATGCCAGGTAAGGGGGATGCTAGGCTAGGAGGATGCTAGGCTAGGGGGATGCTAGTCTAGAGTGATGCTGGGCAAGGGGTATGCTGCTAGTGCTACTAATAAATGCTACAGTGGTATTTTGCTTATATATTATTTGTATAATAATATTACATATTATTTGTGGCTGAAGCAAACCAAACAAGATTCCAGAACCAATGCACTCTGTCGTCCTGTCCTGTTGTCGTGTCTGGGTCCCTAGGGCTGGCAGGTGGTGTGGGTCATGTGTCGGTAGGGTGAGAGCTCAGAGGTCAAAGGTTATGCTAGGAGTCCATTAGTGCCCACTGCTAGCCTTGACCCTTTGCGACCTGTGTGTGTGTGTGGTGTAAGAGTCCATTACAGACTGCTGGTATCCCTTGTCCCCAGTGGTCCTTAGTTTATGCGCACACACACACACGCACACACACACGCACACACACACACGGCATGATGATGTCATGCATGTTAGACACTCTTTTACTTCGTGATGATTGGATGATGTGTCTCCGGGTTACAGGTGAGCAGGAAGTGTTGTGGGGAGCTGACTTCTCTGAGTCTGACATGCAACCACATTGGAAACACACACATACCATACACACACTCTCTCACTCTCTCTCTCTCTCTCTCTCTCTCTCTCTCTCTCTCTCTCTCTCTCTCTCTCTTTCTCTTTCTATCTCTCAAAACATACAAACAGGCATCTCTCTCTCTCCATCTCTCTCATATTGCACTTGTTAACGCACAAGTTGTTTCAATCCATCAACCAATTAACTATTCTTCCAAATATCACTCCTTCATCCATCCATCCATCCATAACTTCATTAGTGGGAGGACTTGATCGCACACTTAATGACTTTCTCTCACTCTTCTTTAATCACACACACAAACACACACACACACACACACACACACGAACACACACACACTCTGTCTCCCTGTGTCGCTGTCTCTTAGTGTATTCATTTAATTAGTGTTGATAACCGTTCTCCTCTCTGGAAGGTTAAACATAGTGTAAACATACAAACTATGTCTTATATCTCTGCATCGAGCTTGACTTCCAGATGGTATTCAGACCCTACCGAGTACTAATGCTGAGAATGTTATGTGACATATTGTTACGTGTATGTAATGTTGTATATATGTTGTATTTAATTTGTGTCAGATGTAACATGCATGTCATGTCTGTAGGGTAAGGCACATAATAATAATATGTGTTATAATACGTGTTGATAATGTTACATGTTGTTAATCTTACATGCACGTAATATTACATGTTCTTAATATTACGTGTTCTTAAAGGTCCTGTATGTAAGAATAATGAATGCGTTCAGGGACTACATGTAGGATTTTACAGCACATGTCACTTTAAATTGCCAGTTTGTGAGCAGGTTGTGGTTGAAGTTAAACCATGAGAGCTTCCCAGACTCTCTCTGTTGCGGAGAACAGCTTTTGGGCTGATTTCTCTTATATTTGAGTCGGGTCGGATGTCGCAGGAAAAAGGAATGCAGTGACATGTAAGCGTGGATAATAAAAAAACTAATATATATATATCATAGCTTTTTTAGGTTTAATTATGATTAGAACATTAGAAGAATAATAATAATAATAATAATACATAGGACTTATCTAGCGCTTTTCAAGGTACTCAAAGACGCTTCACAATAAACAAATAAACATATAACATAAACGTACACAGATACAGAAACAAATACAAATATAGAGGTTGTAGAGTGAAAGAGAATGGTGGAGGTGGAAGTCAGATATTGTAGGCTTTCTTGAAAAGGTGGGTTTTGAGTTTCTGATGTTAGGAGGCAGGGAATTCCAGAGGGTTGGGGCAGCGACGGCAAAGGCTCTGTCCCCCAAGGTGCGGTACTTGCTCTTGGTGATGGGGGTGAGAAGGTGGCATCGGCAGATCGGAGGTGGCGAGTGGGGGAGTGGCGATGGAGGAGATCTGTCAGGTATGAGGGGGGGGCGAGAGTATTGAGAGCTTTGTAAGTGATGAGGAGGATCTTGAAATGGATTCGGTGCTGTATTGGAAGCCAGTGAAGGTGTTGGAGGATGGGTGTGATGTGTTCTCTGGAGGTAAACAATAAAGAATGCTGTTGCAGTAGTCTAATCTGGAGGTGATGAAGGCATGGATGAGCTGCAGCTGCAGCTGAGGAAGAGAGGGTGGGGCGGAGTCGTGCAATATTACGGAGGTGGAAGAAGGATGTTTGGTGATGTTGCTGATGTGCGACTTGAAGGAGAGGGTGGGATCCATGATGATGCCGAGGTTTCGGACCAGGGGGGAGGGTGTGACTGTGTGTCCGTCGATGGAGAGTGAGAAGTTCTGGGAGGAGGGGAGGAGAGATTTTGGGCCGATTATGATGATTTCCGATTTATTGCAGTTGAGTTTGAGGAATTAGTTTCTGATTGGTATTGTCTCAAGGCACAGAGCTCAGGATGCACTTGATTCTTACATATAGTGCCTTTAACATTACACATATGCAGTATTACATGTTAAACAAGGTAATGTTACATGTGTGCAACATGTGTGTGTCCCACAGGGCTCCAGTCTGGTCGTGGAGAGCAGCGGAGCGTTGGAGCGATCACCCAGCAAACATTCCTTCAACAGCAGGTACAGCACCTGAGAGAGTATGTGTGTGTGTGTGTTACATACATGTGGGGGAGACACACAGGGAGACAGGGTAGGAGGGAGGGAGAGAGACAGGGGGACAGGGAGGGAGGGAGACGGATACTGGGAGACAGGTAGGGAAGGAGGGAGGGGGAGTGTTACGGACCCCTCCCAGATGTTAGGTCCAGGGGTATAGAGGAGGGGACCATGCAACAAAAGGTGTCTGTGTGTGAGCTAACAAGAGCAGGTGTGGAGGTAGCACTGCACCCAACCAGTATAAACAGTAGACAAACCAAGGGGTAAAGGGCACAAACCTCCGGTAGGATTTATTTGCACCTAAAGGGTAAAATGATAACACCACAGTAACCAAACAATCAGACAGGGGAGGGAAAAGCTAAGGGGAGGACACCAAAACCAAACGGGACCAAAAGAAGAAAAGAAAGATAATCCCCGCCCTAGATCTAGTTCCCTGTCACTTCCCTATCGCTTCCTTACTCTAATAGTAATTCAGATTCCAACCATCTCACTAACTAACTAATGCTTACTAGCTGTCCCGCCTAGTCTAGTCCCAAAAATACAAAGGGTGGCCCCCGCCTGGGGAAATGTAATGTCCTGCGTATGTACCTGCGTGATGTAATGTCAGCCCGCGGGCGTCTTAACTACCATACCTCGCCCTCCCCTAGGGCAGCCTACGAGGAGTAACAAGGTAGGAGGACTAATACAAACAGCAGGACGAACGATGAACCAAAAAAACAGGAACAGCAAACAAACACTTAGTAACTTAACACAAAGACAGCGTGATCTGACTTAGTGATCTGACAGGGAGACAGCGTGAGACAGGTTTTAAATAACACGCACGCCCCTCTGATTGGCCAAGGACGAAATCTGTAGAGCGACGCCATTGGTGGATGGACATAACACGAGCAGGACTGCGATGACGATGGACAGGGCTGCAAACGATGATTGACAGGGGCAGGGAACCAATCCTGGGAGACAACAAAAAGAGGGAAAACAGACAACACAGACAGCACAACATATGTAGGCCTACGAAAAGTAACGTGGAACGTAACACCCCCACAAACAAAGAGCAAAACCTATAGGATTTGTGATACCAATAATAGTAATAATAATAGTAATACCAATACATATTCAGCACTAGGGGAACTGGGCAACATGTTCCTCCATGATTAGCGTACAGTACACGAGGGAACCCTTCTTGTGCTTGATGACAAGATTATAACTGGACGACCAAAGCCCAACGCATGAGGCGGTGGTTGTGGTTGTACTTACGATGGAGAAAAACCAGGGGATTGTGGTCCGTGTACACCACAACAGGAAGAGCGCTTAACCCCACATACACTTTGAAGAACTGGAGAGCAAACAACAGGGCAAGAGTCTCCTGTTCGATGGTGGAGTAACGGGACTGACAATCGTTAAACTTGTGAGAAAAATAACAAACGGGGTGATCAATCCCATCGCCATCTTCCTGCAACAAGACAGCCCCAGCCCCAACCATGCTTGCATCCACCTCCAGTTTAAAAGGCTTACTGAAATCTGGGGCAGCCAGGACAGGAGAACTACTCAGAAGTGCTTTCATGGCATCGAACGCACTCTGGCACTCAGCTGTCCAACGGAAGGAGACAGACGGGCTGAGCAGACTGGTTAGAGGCGCAACCACCATAGAGAAGTTTCGGCGAAAACCTCGGTAATAACCAGCCATCCCGAGGAACCTTCGCAACCCACGCCGGCTAGTGGGCGGAGGGAACGCGGTGATGGCTGTGACCTTGTCAGCCAGGGTGCGGACCTCACCTCGCCCCACCTGCTTACCAAGATAGGTAACCGTAGTCTGCCCGAACTCGCATTTGGCTAGGTTTAAGGTCAGCGAGGCCTTCGCCAAACACTCGAACACCACTCTCAGATACCGGACATGCTCGGACCAGGTAGCCGAATGCACCACCAGGTCGTCCAAATAGGCAGTGCAGTTCGGAACCCCTGCCAGGACAGTGTTCACAAGGCGCTGGAATGTAGCGGGCGCATTGCGCATTCCAAACGCCATGACGGTATATTGGAGAAAACTGTCAGGAGTAACGAACGCCGAGATGTCTGCGGCCCGAGGTGTTAAGGGAACCTGCCAGTAACCTTTTAGCAAGTCTAACTTGCTAACGAACCGGGCGGACCCAATGGTGCCAATGCAATCATCTAGGTGCGGCAACGGAAAGGAATCTGGCACCATGACAGCATTCACTTTCCGGTAGTTGGTACAGAACCGAAACGTGCCGTCTGGCTTAGGAATTAGGATACACGGAGAACTCCACGGACTAGAGCTGGGCACAGCCAACTCATTCTCCAGGAGATAGGCGACCTCCTTTTTCATCACTGCGTGTTCGTACATGTTGACGCGGTATGCATGTTGTTTAATTGGGGCTGCGTTACCAACATCAACATCATGCTGCAAAACAGTGGTGCGGCTGGGTACGTCGCTAAACAGGCAAGGAAACTCCTTAATCAAGACCATGATGTCAGCTGTTTGGTCAGCATCGAGATGCTCCAAGTGAGATGGGAGAACTCGCATTTCGCAACACCAACCCATCCTCGTCAACATCCCTAAAAACAACAGACTCGGGTGCCACCGCAGCAGAGGCCACAGAAGAGACAGCGGGCCCAGCCGTCTTCTCTGTTGAGGGCACAGATGGAAACTCGTGGGCATGATAATGCTTCAGCCTGTTAATGTGACACACACAGGAGGCGCGTCTCCGATCCGGAGTCTGCACAATGTAGTCAGTGTCACTCAACCTTTTTTCGACTACATAAGGACCGGAAAACCGGGCCGAGAGGGAAGATCCTGGGTATAGGCAGCAACACTAAAACTTGGTCACCTGGCTGGAAAAAACGTGGCACAGCCTTTACATCAAAGTGACGCTTCATCGTCATTTGGGTGGCAGAGAACACATCTTTAGCTCGAGCACACGCGTCATGCAGCCGCTCTTTGAACTGGAACTCTTTGAGCCAGAGATAGGTGATGACATTAACTGATCCTTTAAAACTTTTAAGGGATCACGAACAGTATGTCCGAACACTAATTTGGCAGGGCTGAAACCCAGTGACTCTTGTACCGTTTCACGGACAGCAAACAGCACCAACGGGATGCTCTCGTCCCAATCCTTCTCAGTATCCATGCAATACTTCCGCAACATAGACTTTAGCGTCTGGTGCTACCTCTCCAAAGCGCCCTGGCTTTCTGGGTGGTAGGCGCTGCTAACCTTGTGGGAAATGGCGAGAGTTTGTAAAACTCGTTCGAACACTTGAGAAAGGAAGTTGGTTCCCTGGTCCGTTTTGGACAACTTTCGGAAGACCAAAAGTGGAAAAATACTTAATCAACACTTTCCACACAGCCTTCGACATGATGTTACGCATAGGGATGGCCTCTGGGTAACGCGTAGCAGCACACATTATCGTAAATAAGTACTGATTACCCACATTCTGCTCGTTAAGGTAGACTGCCAAGCGATC
>PIJE02000575.1:215105-230105 GCA_002895965.2 Coryphaenoides rupestris | reverse complement strand
AAGTACACTATTTTTCTTCAGATAACTGACACAGCCAGATATTTCACATCCAAAACATTAAAAACTTCAATCTGATACAATTTATAAAAAATGTTGCATATAATTATTTGATGTCCACAAAAAACAAAGCACTTAATTATAATCTTAAAAATCTTGGAACTAATATAATATAACTAATATCTTCTTTCAGATGTTAAAGCTAATCACCCCCTCTCTCTCTCTCTCTCTCTCTCTCTCTCTCTCTTCTAGCTGTTTGGTGACTGTTCCTTTTTGCCGATAGGCTTAACCCGATATAAAATAAATAACTGTGTACCGAAATAAACGAGAATAGGCTGGATTCTTACCCTTTGATAAATCACCAACAAGCCTAAGAGTTTTTATTCAGGAACAGTAGCATGTCAACGTGTGCTGGGAGGAGACGAGTGCGTAGCCTGTTAACCAAAACCCCTGCTGCGGAAAAAACTCTCGGCAACTCTCGACAAGTGGCAGGGATGGACAGGTATGCCCTGGCGACTCGTGACAGCTCTGGGTATCGTTTCTGGTTACTTTTCCACCAGTCGAGGGGATCCTGGTCGGGTGGGATGCATTGGTCTTGGGAGTATCTCTCCAACTCTCCAGTTTGCTCCGGAGCATTGGAGAAGTATTCATCTCCGAAAAAGCTGGCCATTGCCCGTTGTCGCTTTTGGGGCACACCCACAGACTCTTCTTCGTCTGGTGAGGCAGCTGATTGACCGGCGCGAGCATCCTCAAAGGTTGACAAGGCAGCAGCGACTCTGTCCTTGACTGCGTCTTTCACCTGCGTCTTTCACCTTCGTATTTAGTTGAAATTATTAAGGGACGTAATTAGAATGATCATTGCTAAATTGTTAAACAAAGATAATTGATTTGTTTTCAGCAAAAGGATATTCCTCGAATATTGAGTTCCTTTTTAGTTTGTGAAAATATTAGAGGACAAGTAGGCCTAATACGTCTAGGCTATATGATCATTAATAAGTTGTTAAACATCAATAATTTGTTAGTTTTTAGCAAAATAATATTTAGAAACATAATATATTGGGCCCAAAGAGAAATACAAACCTCTTCAGTACTAGTGAATCGCAAATTCTTGTGCCGCGGGTCCAGGAAAGAGGCGATGAGAGCGACCCTCTGCGCTTCTTCGGGGGCCATACGTCGTCTCAGTGACTCTGTCACTGTGCGCTTGAAGTTGGCCACCTTGCGTGACTCACCAGCTGATGCTGCCAGGTGTTTGGAGAGCAGCGTTGTGGTGACTGGATAAACCACGGAGATGGACACGTCTGACTCTCCGCACGGAGCCGTTGTTGCCATTTTCAGCGATTTCAGCACCGGGAGCAGTTCTTCCATTATGCGCCAGCTCTCATCCAATGGCTCGAGTGTGCGTGCATCTGCCAATTTGGTGAACCTTCTGTCGGACAGCACTGCCGAAATGGCCCACCTCCGCTCGATGAGTCTCTCAAACATGTCACAGATGGAATTCCACCTGGTGCGGACGTACTGGACCAGACGATGGATCGGCAGATTTTGCTGTTCTTGTTTGGTCCTCAGGGCCTGACTTGCCACCGTGCTGTGGTGGAAGTGGGACACCACTCTGCTGGCGGCTGCAACAACAAGGCAGATGTCTCCGATTTTGAAGCCCTCATTGATTGCCAGTTGCAACTTGTGTGCGAAGCACGGGCTTGAATCCCACTCCAATAGCTGCGTGTTGGCCAGTAAAATGTTGCTTGCGTTGTCATGGACGCACGCGATGACTTTTCCCTCTAATCCCCAGTCATTGGTCGCCGTTTTCAGCACATCAGCAAGATTTTCTGCTGTATGTCTCTCGGGCATTGACCGTGTTTGTAAAAGCGCGCTCTTCACATCCCAGTTGCGGTCAATATAGTGGCACGTTATTGTAACGTAAGATTCCACTGCGAGGGAGGTCCAGGCATCCGTAGTAATTGCACAACACACACACTCTCTCAGACAAAAAACCATCAACCATCTGTACTTTGGAAAAAAAAAGTACACTATTTTTCTTCAGATAACTGACACAGCCAGATATTTCACATCCAAAACATTAAAAACTTCAATCTGATACAATTTATAAAAAATGTTGCATATAATTATTTGATGTCCACAAAAAACAAAGCACTTAATTATAATCTTAAAAATCTTGGAACTAATATAATATAACTAATATCTTCTTTCAGATGTTAAAGTTAATCACCCCCCCCTCTCTCTCTCTCTCTCTCTCTCTCTCTCTCTCTCTCTCTCTCTCTCTCTCTCTCTGTCTCCAGGTCTCTCGGCCTGTACATCCGTGGGGTGGAGGAGGAGAGTCGCTCCAGGAGGGAGGGGCTGTTCGAGCAGGAGGAGTGTATTGTCAAGATCAACCACACCCACCTCATGGACAAAACCTTCAGCCAGTGAGTGTGTGTGTGTGTGTGTGTGTGTGTGTGTGTGTGTGTGTGTGTGTGTGTGTGTGTGTGTGTGTGTGTGTGTGAGTTAGTGTGTGTGTTGGTGTGTGTTGTGTGTGTGTGTGTGTGTGAATTCGGTGACACAGAGGAAAGTGCAGGACATAAGTACTAAAAAGCGATTGAAGTATAAAATTAATTCATACAGACATACAATAGGGATGTGCACAACTCACATTTTTCATGGTCGATTAATCAGTGGGTGGTATTAACGATTAATCGATTAATCTTTTTTTGCCGACATTCATAAAGGCTAATTGATTCTGGGCATACATCATTTGCAAACTTGGGATGCAAAAAAAACAAGCAGTGTAGTGAAAAGTTACTTATTCAAGTATTAATTCTCATGAATTTCTTACTGTAAATAATAGCCTACTGAACATTAACAGAACAATCCAATGAAGGTGGGGAAATACAGTTTAACTGATGCTGCCAGGTGTTTGGAGAGCAGCGTTGTGGTGACTGGATAAACCACGGAGATGGACACGTCTGACTCTCCGCACAGAGCCGTTGTTGCCATTTTCAGCGATTTCAGCACCGGGAGCAGTTCTTCCATTATGCGCCAGCTCTCATCCGATGGCTCGAGTGTGCGTGCATCTGCCAATTTGGTGAACCTTCTGTCGGACAGCACTGCCGAAATGGCCCACCTCCGCTCGATGAGTCTCTCAAACATGTCACAGATGGAATTCCACCTGGTGGAACGCGATGACTTTTCCCTCTAATCCCCAGTCATTGGTCGCCATTTTCAGCACATCAGCAAGATTTTCCGGTGTATGTCTCTCGGGCATTGACCGTGTTTGTAAAAGCGCGCTCTTCACATCCCTGTTGCGGTCAATATAGTGGAACGTTATTGTAACGTAAGATTCCACCGCGAGGGAGGTCCAGGCATCCGTAGTAATTGCCACCCGGTCACTTTCGGCTAAAGCACTGCGAACAGTCTCCGTGCGCTCGGCATGCATCTTTTCAAGGCGCGAGGTGACAGTCTTCCGAGATGGAACCCTGTACTCCGGCTCGATGTATGACATTAGTTCTCGAAACCCCTTCCCCTCTACTGTACTAATGGGCAGCATATCTTTAGCCACTATGCTTGCAATTAGAGCAGACGTTTTCTCGCTGCGTGTTTTGTCACACTTGCGAGCTTGTACAAAACTAACCATGCTGCTTTGGCGAGGTCCCTCTTCATTCGTTTCGGCGGCGTTTGAGTGTAGGTTTTTTAAATGAAACAACATTGTGGATGTGGAGCCATGATATGACAATTTTGCCCCACATATCTCACACTTTACCAGTGTATCGCTTACTTTTTCAAAGTTAGCCCAGACCACCAAACTTTTCCGTGTCTTTGACATGTTAGAGCGAGACGAACACAGACGCTGCAGGGAAATTCGTCTCAGGACCGTGACCTGACGTCCCCTACAGAACCATTGATGCATGACATTAGTTCTGCTCAATTAAAATTATTTTAAAAGACGTGTTTATTTGAATGAAAAAAGTAAAGACCACAATTCCATTGATTCCATTGATTTTGATACTGTAATTTAGCCGCCATTCCCCCCCAAAAAACGATTAATCGTTTAATCGATTATTCTGACCCATCCCTAACATACAACATAAACACACATAGAAAAAACATCAACATTGTCGACAGTTGAGGTTGACATTGTGAATCCTATAAGCTGCTTTACACCAACCTATACATTATCATAGGCAGCGTTGAAAGTGTAAGTGACTGCGACAGTGTCCTGTGTACTTGGCAGAGCAGGTACATCCAGACAACGCTTGGACATTATCAGTTGTTTGTTCAACAACTTAAAAAATATCTTAAAAATATCCCTTGTGTGTAAAACAGCAAAAAAAGCGATTGTACTTGTTATCCCTCGCCTGTTTCCCGTTCCCGACATGTCGGTGTGATAACCCTCGTGTCTCCAGAGTCCTCCTCCTCTCCACCCTGCCCTCCTCTGCTCTGTGTCTGCTAGACAACCTGGGGGCTTTTAGTTTGTCTTTCCACCGGGAACAAAATCTGCCCAGCGTTTATCAGCGGCCTCTGTCGTGTGTCTTGTTGACCCTGGCCCTCTGTCTTCCTTTGGTCTGGGCTGCTTTGTTTGTGTTGCTCTGCTCTCTGATCTCATCTGCTCTGGTCTGGGGGGAGTTGGTCTCGTGGTTTGTTTCAGTCGTGTCTCTGATCTCTAGTTTCTAGTTCTAGTCTCAGGGCCGGTTCTGGGCATAGGCAAGTTAGGCGGTCGCCTAGGGCGACAAATGGCCAGTGGGCGCACAGGCGCAGTGGCACAAAAAAAACTTAAAAAAAAAAAAGAAAAATTGTCATTAAATTAATTTCATTACCTACTGTCTCTATTGAATGTGGCGCCCCCAATCATGCAATTGTTGTTGTTGTAGAATTTTTCCATTCCACATTTCCCTCTTGTGCCCTCTCTTGAACATTCGTTGAGAATTACAAGCGAAAAAATCAAACTAGTACTAGCAGCTATACAAAATCTCAGTGGCACCGGCAGCCGTAATCCTGCCCCTAAAATTTTGCGGGGGGGGGTGTGTGTGTGTGTGTGTGTGTGTGTGTGTGTGTGTGTGTGTGCGTTTGCGCATGTGCGTGTCAGTTTTCTCTTCCTTTGTTTACATCACCTCTTTCCACTTCAAGCAGTTTTTACCTTTGGTTTTTAGATCAAAGTGTTAGTACAATGCAACACAAGCTAGTGGCGGTACACGAAAATGCTAACGCGATGCTAGTGGGTGGCAGTACAGCTAGGATGTACACCGTGCTAGTACTAGTGTTGCATGCTAGCGGTACAACTCAGTGCTCGTGGCAGTAGTACCCAGTGGTGGTGGCGGTACAACACAATGCTAACAAAATGCTAACAGAAGTAAAACACAATGCTAACCCACTGCCAGTGGCGGTACGACATGATACTAACACACTGCTAGTGGCAGTGCAACACAGATGCGCAAACAGTCGGTGACAACGTGACAACGGACTCAACTGTGAGCGCGATGGCGGCAGATTAACATGACAAAGGCAAGTGAACGGACACGGCATCACGCCCGGTGAGCCGGACGCAGGAGGATGTTGGAATGATTACACGGCATTACAATCTGAATACAGTGCGCCACAATAGTCCCCTGCCCAGCTGTGAACAAGCTAATAGAATTATAACAGAGCCGCTTTTTAGGCTCCTGCGTGGAGGTAAATGGATTAGCATCGGTCGGGGCCACCGCTGCGCGAACACAGCGCAGGTGTTTGTGTACGTGCACACACGGTGCTATTATTAGGGCTTTAGGAGTATCCCTGCCATCTCTCCTCCTGTTCTTTCATTAAAATATGCCGTGTTTACATTTTACACTTAGCCTTCTAGCGGGAGCTCTTGTACCCGCGCCGCGCCGCTACGGACGCGGTCGCTTCTAACACGCCGCAGCAGAGTGCTCTGTAAATATGAACTTTTTTAATGGTAAAACTTATTTTTTTCCCGTAAGACCCAAGCTCTTATGGTTGTTTTCATTTCTGAACAAACTTTTGTCCCTACACCGCCAAAATCAGCTTCTCGTCCTCGTTGGACATTTTGTTACATCTTTCTCTTTGGTTGACGGTCAGCGCTGGATGCACCTACCAGAACCAAAAGATCAATATATTTAAACTTTAAAGGTGCTCTTGATAACATTGATAACATTTAGCCACTAGGTGTCACACTATCTCTCCACCCCCCCCCCCCCCACCCTTCCATTCCATTTCAGTGGCCGTCAAGATTCAAGAACTTTATGTCAGTTTTACAGCCTGCATTTCAATCATTTCGATACCATGTGAAGACGAGAGTAAAGTGGGCATCAGGTTTGTAAAAACGCTGGTCTGTGTGATCGGCCCCTTGCAGGAGTGGCTGGATCGCATCAAAGGAGCGTACAATCCATACTGGAACAGCTAATGTTTCATGGCCAAGTAGCGTCGTGCTATGGTCGTCATGTGCATTGCATCGAAGCGTATTTGGACAAAAAATACACAAGAATACATGGCACGTTAGTGAGGGTGTTTCAATCCCAGAGGAAAGGTTTGGGGTTTGATCCCCAGTCTCCGCAGTCCACCTGTAGATTCAAGATTCAAGATGTCTTTATTGCCAAATGTAACAATGGAATGCTTACTCCCCATTCATTCCTGCAGTATTCTTCTAAACATACATTCTAAAACAACTAATTGTTGTTTTACATTCTAAAACAACAATTACTTACGATAGTACCTAATAAGTACAGTAAAATGTGACAAGTAAGATTAGCATTAATCTGGCTAGTGGTGCACAATGTCGTAAAAGTGTCCGCGTGCAGTACAGTAATATTCGTATACTATTATATCTTATACTTATATATATTCTAAAAATAGAATATATATAATAATTAGTAAATAGTAGATGGTCAGAGCAAGATGTGATGATAAAGTATAATATTACATGATGAAGTGACCAGTGCAGTGCAGTACAGTGAGAGTGTCTGCATGCTGTGTAGGCATCCTACAGCAAGATGCCTAACCATGATGGCACCTGTAGTGCAATTTGCCGTCTCTTTGAATAATAGCGTCTCAAAAACAGTAATGGCAGCAGTAGTCGAAATAGTACACTTGCGGAAACACTTTTAGTTGTTATACTTTACTGTCGTGTGCCTCTTCCCAATACGATATGCAGCTTAGATATTTTTGTGACTTTAATAGAAGAAATGTACTTGTGATGGATTTCACCGTCAAGGTAGCAGACTTCCCCCATTAGCCAGGTGGAGGAGAGAGCCCTGGCTTCCACGCAGAGCTCCCTCCCTGCATATTCTCTGCAAAGCTGCAAAAGTTAAACTCTTCTTGAAGGGCAATGCTCATTGACCTTTTATATCCCCCCGCCTCCGAAACACGGGACTCAGGTTACGGGAATATTGCAATCATAATGCCTCTAATAATACTGCAGGGGGGAAACAATAACGGCATAATCCAATCCAATTTGCAGAAAGCAGATCTTCTCTGTTGGTCGTCGGGGGTGAGTGATGGTGGGTTCCGATGGCTTCTGACACCTGTGTCGCTCTAACTGGCTTAGCATCGGGCTAGGCTAACCCGATTAAAACCACATTATCTCCGCTATCATCTGCGCCCTCTCTCCTCCCTTCTTGCTCCCGACTCGCACATGTGTCGCCTATGATAGGCTGTGCCCTGGCCCGGCCGATCCCTGTGCCTCTGAACGCTTAATACTCCTACAGTAGAGTGTAATACGTTACTACAGTAACTGGAAGGTAAACATACACTGTATGTTTACTATACTGTAATATATGCTGTATTTCCTTCTCACCTTCCTCCTCCCTGTGCCTCCTCCTCCCCCTCCCCCTCCTCCTCCACCTGTTCTTTGTACCTCTCTTTGTTTCTTCCTTCTCTTGTTCTCCTCCTTCTTCCTCTGGTCTTCTCTTCTCTTCTCCTGCCACCCCTCCTCCTTCCACTCCTGTCATTCATCTTTCCTCTTCCTCCTCTTCTACTCCTCCACCTTCTGTCGTCGTCCTCCTCCTCCGCCATCCATCCTTTTCCTCCTCTGCCTCTACTCCTCCACCTTCTGCCCCCCCTCCTCCTCCTCGTCTCTCCTACTCCTACTTCGTCTTATCTCCTCTTCCCACCCCGCTCCTCCTGCTCCTCCTGCTCCTCCTCCTGCTCCTCCTGCTCCTCCTCCTGCTCCTCCTCCCCCAGGGCCCAGGAGGTGTTCCGCAAGGCCATGCGCTCCCCTCTGGTGCGCCTGGAGGTGGTTCCCTCCTCCAATCGGGATCGCTATGAGAAGCACCTGATCGGTCAGCTGTTTGGCGGGGCTCCGCCCGCTCCGGACGGCAGCCCCTCCACCGCCGCCAGGAACAAGGACGCCCCGCCACCCGTCAAAACCAAGCCTGCCTTCAAGCCCGTCGAGCACCCGGCCGCCACGCGCCTGGCCGACGAGCCCGTCACTCCTGAACCTGTAAGTTACACTGTAAGTTAGCCCCAAACTGCTAACATCTTAAAGGAGCTCTTGTTATACCACCAGGTGTGAGTGTCATTAGCCATTCCAAGCCAGATGTATGCTGGGATAGATCAGCCTACAGGCCTTACCCAATGGACTGCAGCTAACTGATCTATAGGTAGGCTGATCTATGGGCGGCAGTAGCTCAGGAGGTAGAGTGGTTGTCTGCCAACTTGAACGTTGCTGGTTCGATCCCTGAGCTCCACCTAGCTAAGTGTCGAGGTGTCCCTGAGCAAGACACCTAACCCTACCTGCTCCTGACGTGTTGGTTGTTACCCTGCATGGTTGGCACCGCCGTCGGTGTATGAATGGGTGAATGTGAGGCAACTGTAAAGCGCTTTGGATAAAAGCGTTATATAAATACAATCCATTTACCATTTGCATCTGGGTGGACACTCCCACTTGTTTAATTTGCCGCTTGCAATGGCTGATCACACTCACATCTGGTGGTATAATAATAGGCCCTTTAAAAACCAGGGCTGTTCCCAGGGCCTTCACGCCACTTAAATTACAATTGTTCTAAGACAATAGACGACAATTACTTAAAAGGATGGCTACGCCGGTACCAATCTTTTTAATCAAAAAAGCTGCGCTAAGCAATCTTTTCGAGCTGAAAGTGTAAGAGCGGGCCACGTTTGTCCCAGACCTGCTGTGGCTGATGGGAAACTAAAAGCTTCTTCACCGTGCCTGCCTTTCAGCGGACCTGGAGTGTGTTCAGACGTTTTAACCACCCGTCGCGTGTCGCTCTGTTTGTGATTGCTAGTTGTATGTGTACTTTTCTATCACAGTAAAGGACAGGCTGTGTCTTTCTTAAAATAAAGTGTCCAATTACGTGGCTTCTGAAGAAGAGTGATGTGTCCGTGTTTTGCCACTCTACCATTCACCACATTTGAAGGGAGTTGCGTGCTACGTCCTTAGCACATTTAAGCCCCTCCCATTTAAAGATTGTGTCAGGGCTACCTGGAGCAGAAGGCTCTAGCCCAGATAAGAATAGCATGGACAGTTACTTGGCAACAGCTGTGGAGCAACTCTATGAAGCCCGACTGACAGAATGCATTGGCTTGGAAGTCAGCTGTTATTATCTGATTAATTGTACGTAAGATAAGATAATACGTTACTTTATTTAATCCCAGCACTGGATGGGAAAGTTAAGTGTCACAGCAGAAAAGTAGAAGAAAAGACACATATTGCCATGTTATGATAAGTTGAAACAAGAACATAGGTGTATATATACATATATACAGTATATACTTTTAATACTTTTATCATGTTATGATTCTACCCATCTGTCTCTCATTTGCAGACTTCCAAGGGGAGGAGTGAGAGCCCATTGCTAAGGAAAAGCCCCGCCCTCAGCAACCTGGTGGCCAATAAGAAAGGCGGGAAACGACTGAGGATTGATTTAAAGAAAGGTACGTAGATGTGTGTGCGCTGTGCGTTTGTGAATGTATGTAAATGTGTGCGCTCTGTGCGTTGTAAATAAGTGTCTGCTGTGTGGCGTAAATGTGTGTTGTTAATGTGTGTGTCGTGAGTGTGTGTGTGTGTGTGTGTGTGTGTCCTGATTATGTGTAAACTAGTGTGTGCTGTGCATTGTAAGTAAGTGTTTGTTGTGCGTCGTGAATGTGTGTCTGCTGGGCGCCGTGAGTGTGTGTGTGAGTTTGTAGATTTCATTCTGTAACATTGCTTTCTACTCTTTCTCTCCTCCCTCCGTTTTCCTCTCCATCCCTCTGCTCTCTCCTTACCCTGTCACTTTTCATCTCCGACATCCACTCGCTCTACTGTTACAACCGGCCTCTCTCTCTCTTTCTTTATGTCCTTGTCGGTCTCTCTCTCTCTCTCTCTCTCTCTCTCTCTTTCTCTCTCTCTCTCTCTCTCGCTCTCTCTCTCTCGCTCTCTCTCTCTCTTTCTCTTTCTTTGCCTTCTGCTCCCTCTCTTTCCCTCCCTCCTCCCCCCCTCCCCGCCTCTCTCCTTCCACCTCCTTCTCCTCACTTCCCCTTTTTTCCCTCTCTGTCCAGCTCTCTCTTCCACCTCTCTCTCTCTCTCTCTCTCTCTCTCTATCTCTCACTCAATCTCTCCCTCTCCCTCCCTCTCTCTCTCCCTCTATCACTCTGATTTCATCTCTCCCTCCATATTTCCTTCCCTCTCTCTCTCCTCTTCCTCTTCAGGCTCTATTAAGTCTTCATCGATCGCTTTGGTTTCTGCTGATATGAATTCATAGTGCTGACACGGCTGTTACCGAGACACGGCTAAATGAGAACCATAAAACACAGGCTGTGTGTGTGTGTGCCCATGTGTGTGTGTGTGTGTGTGTGTGTGTGTCCCCCCCTTTTCCTCTCGGTTAAACGTGTTAATTTCCCTCTTTTTCTTCGTTCCTCTCTCTCTCTCGGTCCCCCTGTCCCTCTCCTGAACCCATCTATATCCTACACCTGCGGAGAGGACAAAATGTCATGAGAGTCTTTAAAAATATCACACACATGCACATCACATTCACACACACGGACCCAAATTCATGCACACACACACACACACAACCAGGCACTTGGATTGAATCAGTTCCAAACATGTTCTGAGTATCTTTGTTTTTATTCACTTAAAGCTGAGAGATGTGTGAAAGTTGTGAATTAGTACTGTGTGTGCGTGTGCGTGTGTGTGTGCGTGCATCTGGGATCGTCTTGGTGAGAATTTACCAAGACGAAATTCAAAAGAAATTCCTTCTTCAATATTCTTTCATTTCCCTTGTCTTTGGGTCACGTGTGTGTGTGTGTGTGTGTGTGTCTGTGTGCGTGCGTGCAGGTGTGGAGGGCCTGGGATTCACCGTGGTAACCAGGGACTCCTCCGTCCACGGGCCCGGCCCCATCCTCGTCAAGAACATCCTGCCCCGGGGGGCCGCCGTTAAAGATGGCCGCCTGCAGTCTGGGGACCGCATACTAGAGGTAACAGGCGCTAACCAACACGCGTCAAATGTACATCACAACCCAGGGCCATTCTGAACACTGAAACTCTTGTGACATGGCAGGCGACAGTACGTAGGAAGTAGGCAAAAAATAACAAGAAGAGAAAAAAATATATATATACAGTATATTGAGAATGGCACAATATAAATAATAAACATAACAATCAACTGTTCTAGAAAATGTTGAATGGGGAATATAGCCTATGAATCCAGAAGTATTGAATATTAAGTATTATAAAGGTACAAGTAAGTAACAAATACACAAATATACATAATAAGACAAAATAATCAGAAGCATATGTTTAAATATAGCATAGGGAATATGGCATATGTATTCAGAAGCAATTGAATAATAAAAATATTATAAACGTATATATGTGTGTGTGTGTGTGTGTGTGTGCGTGTGTTTGCGCGTGTGCGCGCGTGCGTGTGTGTGTGTGTGTGCACGTGCAGGTGAACGGCGTGGACATCGCGGGCGTGGGCCAGGAGGAGCTGGTGTGTATGCTGCGCGGCACGCGGCAGGGAGAGTGTGTGTGTCTGGTGGTCCTGCGACAGGAAGAGATGTTCCTCCCCCGGGAGATGGTGAGGACCAATCGCTGCCCTCCGCCTGACACGCCTGTAGCCAATCACATGGGTTTATTCAACACATGCAAGCACGCACGCGCAACAAAACTCAAACATGTGTGACAAAACTACGACAAAAAGAGCAAAACGACTAAAAAGGACAAATCTAACGTTTTGTGTTGTCTTGGCGATGCATGGCCTGGCAGCCTATAGGAGCACAGATAGCACTGTCATTCTGACCTAATTTATTAAAACGGTGTTTTACCATTAATCAGAGTGTTGTGCTTGGTACTATTTTATAAAACCCTTCCTTTCAATGCTGCCCTTTTCTCCTCCTAACTGATTATCTATATTTGGATCAATAAACTTTTAACCTGCTCTCCACTCTGTGTTTCCTTTCATGCATGAATGCCCACACTTTAACGCTCTCACAGGTCCTAACCACAGCTGTCTCTTTAGCCTACATTAGCAACCTGTCCCCTTTGCTCTTTCACATTTACACTGTCTCTCTCACCCCATTTTACTTTTAAGCTACCTATCACCTAATTTATTTCTAATAAATACTCACACTCGCACTTGGACTACATCGTACTTAGCACTGTGCTTCCTGACGATTATTTTCCCAATCGTCGAACATTCGTCGGCGATTTTCAAAGGTTTTGGTATGGTATGTTCGACCTCCGGATATTTTCAATATCCCGTTTTTCAGAATATCCGCATGCATTGAGTATTCATTTCTTTCGACATTCCTCCGGATGAATATGGAAATAATAGGCCCAACCCATTCATCAAGCAATATGTCTCACCCCATTTCACCATTCAATTATCTCTCACCCCATTTCACTATTTAACCATCTCCTTCACCCCATTTCACTATTAAACTCTCTCTCCCAACCCACTTCACTATTAAACTGTCTCTCTCATCCCATCTCTCTGTTCCTGGATTGCCCCGTCTCTTAAAAGATTTGGCCTTGATGACCTAGCGTTCACTAAGCGATTTGTGTGTCAGTCAGCATCGGACGAGATGAGATGTTGCACACAGCCTGCACTGGGACCAGTGTCCCAGCAAGTTGTCAGTGTGCTGAGCCATTCAGAGGGGCACTGTTTGGTTCTGGTGTTCCGACTTCCCGTGGTTTTGCCGGCGAGGGGGGAAGCGTATTGAAGGATGGCCGGTTGAAATCTCGTTCCTCAACGCTGAACTTCATCCGCTCACTATCCTCCCTCCTCCCCCTTTCCACACCGGCCTGCCGATTCGTCAACGGTTTTACCCTGAGTGACCCCGAGTGACCCCTCTGCCTGTCATTCATTCACCCTGGACCAGACTTATCTGTCTCTCTGTCATCATCCCCAATGACCCCTGTCTGTCTGCCTTTCTTTACCCTGAACGACCCTGTCTGTCTGTCTGTCTGTCTGTCTGTCTGTCTGTCTGTCTGTCTGTCTGTCTGTCTGTCTGTCTGTCTGTCTGTTTGGCTGCCTGCCTGTCAGGCAATCAGTGACTGCCTCCAGCCTCTCACTCTACTCTTAGCAAACCATATGTGCTCAATGACACCAGGAACAGACACACACACACACACACACACCGCACACACACATCCCACCCAGATCCCCCACAGGAAGCTGTATTTCTCTGTACAGGATCTCCAGTTTTTCTTGTGTGTGTGTGTGTGTGTGTGTCTGACAGCTTTCTTGGAAGTGAAGTCCAAGGCCGTTTGCCTCAGCATGTGCCCTCCATTTCCTGTCTACTTCCTGTTTCCTGTCTGCTCTTCCTCTGGGCACTGGCGGCTCCAAGCAGACCTCCAAGCTGGTTCCTCTCATTAGCACTAGTAGCAGGTGTGCCTGTATATCACTATTTATTATGACGATTAAGTAATTTAGCAGAGGCTTTTATCTAAACAGTGAATACAGATATAAGTCTTAAAGGAACAGGTAGTCAAGGTTAGAGCATCTTGCTCTGGGGCCCCTACAGGTATACACAAGGAACACATCCCAGAACCTCTTTAACCACTGTACTCATATTCAATATGAATGTATTAAACTTGCTGTTGATGATATACATAAACATACTATACTACTATACTAATAATACTATACTAATAATAAAAAAATGTCATGGCACTAAATCCAAATAATATAAAAAATGTAATTCAGACATATAAACCCTAAATCGTTGATAATCCATCATTACATAGCGTCCCCGTCTAATTTTCAAAAAGTTTTTGCTAAATCACAGATGGAAAAAGAATGTAAAATACAATAAATATGTTATCCCTGAACGTGGTCCGTCGGTCCTTGCGTGAATACCGCTCTGAATCGGAAAATAATCCAACTCTCCCACAATACGCAGAACAGAGGAAACTGGCAATATCACATCTGTTCAACTTTCATTGCGTTTTCAAGAGTACTGAACTATTTCACCCACTATTTCACCCACTTTCACCCTGTGTTAAACTCAGACTCTGACATAGGCAAGGGCCCTCCTCCCCAAAAAAACATGCACGCGCACACACAGTAAACATTTTTTTTATTAGAACCTATACTATATGTTTTGATAATGCGTTGTTAGATGACCCGTCCCCAATATTGGACAGTTAAGCTGTACGATAGCGGCATCGTTTCACCAACAGAGCTCAAAGCGTTACAGAGTGGGTTGAGCGTGATTGAACCACTGAGCAAAGGAGGTACCGTTGTAACGTTATTGATCAGACCAGTCCGGTTGATGGTGCAATGAATCATATGAGTATTTATTCAGCAAATAACAAAAGAAGGTTCAGTATGTATAACCAAGCACGTTACTACATCTTGTATCTCTGCTGCCGATATACCAGGGCAACACACTGGTGCGCGTGCTCGTCACCCCAACACACACGTCACAGTAAGTTAAAGGGGGGATACACAACTATATCTTAAAGGGCTATTGGCCGTTACATAATATTACGATACCAGAACCTGAAAATATTTTTATTAAATAACATTGTTTTATTTTCTCAGTATGTTCGTACTACATGTCTTTACAAAAAAA
>PIJE02000575.1:200105-210105 GCA_002895965.2 Coryphaenoides rupestris | reverse complement strand
ACACTCTGACTGTTGCTTCTATGGGGTTACTCTGAAGAATAGGACACAGAAAGGGTGTTGAATAATCTGGTTTATTGCACATTTTGTAAAAAGGTTTGTAAAAATAGACTGAACAGGTGTTAAATGCTAGCTAGTACTGTGTGTGTGTGTGTGTGTGATGGCTGGTTTAACCTTTGTGCATTGATTAGGCAATGCACCCCAGGTGTGCAGCCTCACCGAGCCCAAGACTCTAATAATCAGCCTGACTGGGGCCAGGTGAGGCTCCATAAACCGACCACCACACACACACACACACACACACCACAAACCCTCATATGGTTATTGTGGTTGGCACAGCAATCGTTTTAAGGACAAATCCATCAATTACGTTTCGGCGTGTGCGTTGGAAATTGGAAAGCACGTAAAAAAAGAACGATATTAATACAATGAAACAATATACATAGATAAGTACATAGAGAAATGTTCATTATCTGACTTTTTCGACAACCGGTAACTAAAAGTATCTTTTTATTTTATGTGGAACCTCTGTCCTGAAACACTAGAGAGACGTGCCCTGTGTTCTGGCTGTCCCCAGAGGTGCCGAGACTACAGACTACAGACTACAGTGATTATTGCTATCCTAGGAGCCATTAATCCCCCATCCAGCATGTAGCAGTCCATAAAGCCCAGCAGCTCTCAGACGTCTCCAGCCCCCGGGCAGAAGCCTGCTGCTACACGGAGTTCATGTCTGCTCTCCCCAGAATCGTGTCTTAAAGATTCCCCAGGCGCCAACTCTGAGCAGACACGCTGACGTGTCCCTCGCCATTACAATACACTAACGACCACTGTGGTGCAGCACCTCCCTCTCTCTCTCCAGCCCTCTCTCGCTCTCTCCCTGTCTCACGCTCTTGCTCTCGCACACTCACTCTCTCTCTAGCTCTCTCTCTCTCTCTTTTCTCTTTCTCTCTCTCTATATATCTATCTATATGTATATGTGTAGATATATCTTTATGTATCTGTCTCTCTATCTCTATATGTATCTCAATCACTCCATCTCTATTTCTTTCTCTATCACCCATCTCTCTATGTCTCTGTCACTACCTCTCTCCATCTCTTTCTCCATCACTCCATCTCTCCCGCCCCCTCTCTCTTTCTCTCTCTCTCTCTCTCTTTCTCTCTCTCAATCACTCCATCTCTCTCGATCACTTCCTTTCCTATTTTTCTTCTTCTCTCTGTTTCCTCCTCCATCCCTCCTCACTCCTTTTACCTGTCTGTCACATGTTGTTGTAGACAGTGCAGTGTTGGAACTTTGTGTGCGTGTGTGTTTGTGTGTTTGTGTGTGTGTGTGTGTGTGTGTGTGTGTGTGTGTGTGTTCTCCAAGGTCACTGCGCTGTACTTTTCTGCAGAGTAGCGGACTTGGAAACGGCTTAGCGCTGTTTAAACCTTCCATTCCCGCCGCAGACGCAGGATAAACCCCACACTGCTGACACATATGCACACACACACACACACACACACACACACACACACACACACCTCAGATAAGATGTACTTTATTAATCCCAGATGGGATATTAGGGAGCATGCACACACACACACCTAGCAGAGAGACATGTAGACATCGTGTCTATATGCCTGTCCTGAGATACTCTATTGTTTTTATTCTGTATAGACCTAAATATCCTCCTAACAATAACATAGTGATGGACAAGGCACAACACTCTCTCACTCTCTCTCTCTCTCTCTCTCTCTCTCTCTCTCTCTCTCTCTCTCTCTCTCTCTCTCTCTCTCTGTCTCTCTCCCTCCTGATTCCTCCCTCGTTACCTTCTCAGTGTGAGGTCACCACTACTGCACTTGAATAGAGACACTGCTGGGTGTTCCATAATAAAATATATATACTGTACCATGCTATACCTTACTGCACTATGTATACCTGTACCCATCCTATACCACAGTACCACTTGCTGTTCACTCACTCAGCCACAGTCCATTTGTAGGGGCACCGCTCACACTGTTCCGTTTCTGCGCGTGTCAACGATGCTTTCCGTTGCCTTGGCGACAGAAGTGATGTGTGTGTGTGTGTGCGCGCGTGTGTGTGTGTGGTCACTCTCTTCCTTACACACACACACACACACACACACACACACACACTTCCCCATCTATGTGCTTCCCATCCAGCACACCGCGTTCCTCTGTACCTCTTGTCTCCTCGGCGGCGTATAACTGTGTTTGTTCATTTAGTTCTCGTGTTATTTTCCGGAACATTCTCTCACTCTCCGTTCTGCTCATCCCCCGCTACAGTCTCTCACCCCCGTTTCCTCTCCTCTCGTGTCCGTTCTTCTGATGTCTTTCTGTCAGACGCACGGGGGACTCTCAGGGCTAATCTGTAGGCCAGTGTAAGGGTTAAACTAAGAGGCGTGGCGTGAGAGGGGTCACTGACGTTGTTTATTGTCATGGCAACCAGCCCCACCTGGAGGCTTCAGGTGAGATTGAGCCGAGGATCAGCCAGCTTGCATAATGTCAAGCTGGCTGAGAGGAGCCCTTTACCTCTCTCTCTCTCATTCTTCGTGCCTCACTTATTGTCTCTCTTCCTCTCCCCCCTTTTCGACCTCCCTTGCTCTGTCTGTCTCTCTGTCTGTCTCTCTGCCTGTCTCTCTGTCTGGGTCTCTCTCTCTGTCATGAGGAGTAAAATAGTATACAACTTACGATTCAAAATAATAACAATAATACAATAGTAAAAATGTATATCCCCGCCCCCCCCAGAAGGAGGAGCCGGTGTGTGGGGGGGCCCCCCAGCCCCTGGAGGAGGGGAAGGAGGAGCTGATGCTGGAGGTGGCCCTGAACGACAGTGGTTCGGCGGGCCTGGGGGTCAGCCTGAAGGGCAACAAGTCCCGGCACACCGGGGCCGACCTGGGCATCTTCATCAAGTCCATCATCCACGGGGGGGCCGCCTACAAGGTGACCCGCAGGAGTACTCATGGTGGTACTCTTAGTTGCTGAATAAATACTACTATTAGTTCTACTAGAAGTACTCATGAGTACTTTTAGTACTTCTAGTTCTACTACATACAAATATTAAACATAATGGACAACAAGGTGACTAGTAACACTACCCATTGTACTAGAAACACTTGTTTCCAATACGAGAAATTCACGCGCACACACACACACACGCACACACCCACACGTACAGACAGACAGACACATGGTTTGGGGATGAAAATATTCTACTATTCCACATGTCATTCAAAAGTAGAGTTATACTAAGTGTGTGTCTGTGTGTGTGTATGCACGTCAGGACGGGCGTCTGCGTGTCAACGACCAGCTGGTGGGCGTGAACGGCGAGTCGCTGCTGGGGTGCTCCAACCACGTTGCCATGGAGACGCTGCGGCGCTCCATGTCCCAGGAGGGCAACCTGCGAGGGACAATACAACTGGTGGTGCTGAGAGTACAGGTACGCACACACACACACACACGCGCACACACACTACTGATGCATCCGCATATTGCAGTAACGGCACCTGATGGATCGCTGTAGACCTTGGCTGTTATAAAACATGCGTCTTATTCTTAAATAAATGAGGATACATACACAAATGTGTCATTTAAATACAATTATAAAAAGCTACCATGGTATTAAAGGATGCAGTATCGAACTTGAAAGAAATAATTAGGATGGCATAGGCCGACAAGAAATGGCTGATGGAGTCATTAAAAACAGATTTTTACTAACCCCACCGTTTTATAAATACAGGAAAAAGGCTCATCCTACACCCGTGGTGATGGTGTGGTCATGTGGTCCAACGACTTGATCCGCACGTCTCCAACACACACACACAGAAACACACACACACACACACATAGCACTTCAGATCTTGGTGGGTACTGTACACGCGTGTGCATAGCTTGATGTGTATTCCATGTCGTTGGCACATTGGGGAAAGACTGGACCACTTGAGGCCTGACACAGATGGATGAAATTAAAACAATAAATAGATAAATAAAGAGAAAAGAATGCCATCTGTTACTGAATAAAGCTTGGACAAACATCAGACTGATTTAATTATTTTCGCTCCGTCGATAGAAATAGAATAGCAGAGATTTTTATAACCTAACAGACACATTCATAACATCATAACCTACTGTGCATCATGACATCATAACCTAACATACCGGTACTGTTAATGATGTCATAACCTATCCTACTGATCATCATGACGTCAAAACTTTGACCTATCTTTCATCATAACATCATCATAACTTTCCTACATCATAACATCATAAAACTAATGATCGCACTGAACATTACATAATACATTACATTCTCTCTCTCTCCCTCTCTCTCTCTGTCTGTCTCTATCTCTCTCTCTCAATGTATTCCATCCTGGCTGTTCACTTTCCTCTCATTCTGCTCTCTCTGCCTGCATGGAAAGAGCATTCACACTTCAGCCATTCAAATGTGTGTGTGTGTGTGTGTGTGTGGTGTGGCGGGTGGCGTGTGTGCGTGTCCTTGAACTGAGCTGCTAGTGTCTTTTTGATAAGGCAGAGTGATACACCATCTGCTGACAATGGGCAGTTTTTTTTTTCCAGAATTTTTACAAAGCAAGCACAACACACACACACACACACACACACACACACACACACACACACACACACACACACAGGCGCACACACACAGACAGACACACACATGCACTCACACATGCGTGCAGGCACACGCACACGCACACATTTTCATTTGAATGGCTCAGGTGTGAACACGGTTCTCTCTCATCTCCTATTAGGAGTGCAGGTGTGCACTTAATGCACTTAAGAGAGAGAGAGAGAGAGAGAGGGGGGGGGGGGGGGCACTGATGGGTGAGAGACAGAGAGTACGCACAGCCCTGTCCTGCCGACGTGGGGCTCCAGCGCAGGGCAGCCGAGAGCAGACCGGGCATAGGCAGGTGGGGGGCCGGGGGGGGGGGGGTGGGGGGGACAGAGCACCTCCCCACCACCACCTCCACTTTCACCACCTCCTCCACCACCGCCAGCCTCCATCCGCTCTCCCCCCGGCCACGATGAAGTTGTTAGCCGGCTTCAAAGGGCCCCATTCACCCCCCCTCCTCCCCTCCCAGCTCTTTGTGTTAGCGGAGGACGGGCTGATGATGATAAAAGAAGCGCAGGGTAAGAGACCGGGGTCGTCCTGAAAGCCGTCCCCATTGGCCGCACTCCTGGAGGCTTTTAACGTCGGGGGAAACGCTGCCGCTTTTGTCCCCCACACACCACCCCCCTCCCCTCCCACACACCCCCCCTCCTCTCCCCCCCACTCCCGTCTCTCTTGTTAGTCCTCCTTTCACTCGCTCTTTTCTCTTTTTATTCTGCCCATCAGCCTACATCCCGTCTCTGTCTCTGCCACGCACTCGCATGTGCGCACACACACTTTCACACACATGCACACATACAAACGCACACACACACACACGTACTCCAGCGTGTGTGTGTGTGTCTCCCAACCCATGGTCCACCCACCCCCCCCCCCCCCCCCCCCCACCACCAACCACTCCACAGGGGGGGGGGTCCCAAAACGTAACTCTCACGTCTGATCAGATTTTCACTTTAGTGACGAGATAAGCTTCTAGACAAAATACACACACACATGCATCACAGTAGACAGACAGGAAGTGTGTTGTTGTGTGTGTGTGTGTGTGTGTGTGTGTGTGTGTGTGTGTGTGTGTGTGTGTGTGTGTGTGTGTGTGTGTGTGTGTGTGTGTGTGTGTGTGTGTGTGTTTTGAGGACAATTTGAGGACAACCTCGCAGGTCGTGAGAATCTCAAGTCCCTTCACCTTAGTCCTTCATCAGCCTTTGTCTTTTAAATCTGTCTGTCTGTCTGTCTCTCTCTCTCTCTCTCTCTCTCTCTCTCCCTCTCTCTCTCTTTCTCCCTCTGTGCTCGCTTGGCCTGTCTGACAGCCAAGCTAGTGTATGAATGGAGCGATCGAAGCAAGGCCATGCTCTGGTTTGTCAAGTTTGACAGACGCCAAGTCCCTCTCGCTCACTCTATCTATCTGTCTGTCTCTCTATCTCTCACTCTCTCTCACTCTCTCCCTTTCCCTCTCTCTCTCTCCTCCGTTCTCCAAGTCTACTCTCTCCTCTATACCCTCTCTCTCCCTCTGTCCCTCTCTCTCTCCTGTACTGTCTCTCTCCCTGCTCTCTTTACACACCCTCCTCCCTGATGTCTTTTATCCATTCATCCATTCATCAAACTAACCGGAGACTAAGAATCTCTAAATGATAGGATGGATGAACAGAAGGGTGGAATATGTCGGAGGATGGAGAGATGGATGGATGGATGACTCGATTGTGTGTTTCTTCTCTTTCAGGACCAGTACGGCGTGTCCGTCCAACCGCTCGTTCGACAGCACCCACGGACTTCCCGGATTGGCCAACCAGATCAACGGCGGACACGCGGGATTGGCCAGTCCCCCGAACGGACCCGCCCACCCGCACATGGGCAACAACAGCCTCTACCTGTCCGATGGTGAGCTCATAAACTTCCCAATGTAACCATGAAATGGGTCATGTTGCATCCAAGCATCCAAACTGTTTGATCAATTATTAATTCCAGGTAAAGGTATTACTTAACGGAAAATCTCCCAAAACATTGAGACATAAATGCTATTCAAACACCCCATCGATACATTTGATGGCTACGATTGGCCAGGATCACCGAGGGGTGGAGTTTAACCCATTCGTCGTCACCAGCCAGTAAGGAAGCACAATGTTTGAATATTGACCAGATCGACCAGACCTGCCAGTTAGTGAGAAGTGCGGCTCTATAGATCTATTAGATCTATAGATAACCGTCTGCCCCCCCTGTACAGAGAATACTCCCAGTTAATTACACCCTGGCATGAACCCGCTCCATCTCATTTGAACTCTTAATAGGAGCTTTCTAAATGTATTGTAAATACTCTACAATATATCTATTTCCTATTGGTAAGCATCGAGAGCAGAGTTGAGTAAAGCGTGTAACAGGTTTCCCTAATAAGGAGCAATTAGCCGTTAATGTCCCGTAGATGATGAAAGGGGAGGAAAACACGAACAATAAGCTGACATAGGTTTTGATATTACCAACTGGGTGGTGAGTCGCCTTTCCTGTGCAAGATTTAAAACTCTGCGCACAGCCAGTCCATTCCCTGGCACTGATTGGTCCCATGGATGTCTGCCAGAGAGCACGAGCGGAAGTGACGTCCTGTTTTTCTCTGCTAGAGTAAGGAGTATCCGCCATTAAACAACTGACAGCGGCCTACGAGACACTGTTTGGATGCAATTACAATCTTCCCCATAGGTGTCGCCAAAGAGCGCGAACTGGAAATCTTCAAGATCTTCACTGTAATTCAATCTCTTTAAATTTTTCCCCGTATGTATTTCTGTTCACACAAACATGTTCGCCATCGTAATGTTACGAGTCAACATGTTTGGCACAGCTGGCCAAAGATCATCACACTAGACCATGCTGACGCTGTTGTGTAACACGTCGCGCCTCTGATCCCGGAACGCCGGCATGCTGTGGAAAAGCACACGCGGTGCCGGAATTATGCCGGGTCCGTGTCAAAAAGGCAAAGCCAGCATAATGATATTCCGGATATTCCAGATATCTCTGTATAAAAGGGGCATGTCTTTATGTCGTTCTTTGGTTCTTTCATCTTTTCCTCTTCCTTCCATCCGTGCCTTCATCCCCTCTTCTTGTACTTCCTCAAGGTAGCTGTGATACTTTTTGCTGAGCTAGGAGTTATTTTAGTTCTGTTTGTTGATGTGTTCTCTCTCTCTCTCTCTCTCTCTGCCTCTCTCTCTCTGGTTATCTGCATCTCTTCTTCTCCCTGCTGATATCATGTCTTGTTTATTCATGTGTTCAAGGTTGCTTACTGTGAGTCTGTGTGTGTGTGTGTGTGTGTGTGTGTGTGTGTGTGTGTGTGTGTGTGTGTGTGTGTGTGTGTGTTTGTGTGTGTGTGTGCATCTGCTATCGGCTGGTGTTTTGTGTGTGTTGTATATGGGTTCTATTAGTTGTGTGTTGTTGTTCAGTTGACTTTGTAGTGTGTGTGTGTGTGTGTGTGTGTGTGTGTGTGTGTGTGTGGTGTGTGTGTGTGGTGTGTGTGTGTGTGTGTGTGTGTGTGTGTGTGTGTGTGGTGTGTGTGTGTGTTTTGAGGACAATTTGAGGACAACCTCGCAGGTCGTGAGAATCTCAAGTCCCTTCACCTTAGTCCTTCATCAGCCTTTGTCTCTTTCTCTCTCTCTCTCTCTGCTCTCTGTCTCTCTCTCTCTCTCTCTCTCTCTCTCTCTCTCTCTCCCTCTCTCCGTCTCTCTCTCTCACTCTCTCTCTCTCTCTGGCCGTGACAGCTAGTGTATGAATGGAGCGATCGAAGCAAGGCCATGCTCTGGTTTGTCAAGTTTGACAGACGCCAAGTCCCTCTCGCTCACTCTATCTATCTGTCTGTCTCTCTATCTCTCACTCTCTCTCACTCTCTCCCTTTCCCTCTCTCTCTCTCCTCCGTTCTCCAAGTCTACTCTCTCCTCTATACCCTCTCTCTCCCTCTGTCCCTCTCTCTCTCCTGTACTGTCTCTCTCCCTGCTCTCTTTACACACCCTCCTCCCTGATGTCTTTTATCCATTCATCCATTCATCAAACTAACCGGAGACTAAGAATCTCTAAATGATAGGATGGATGAACAGAAGGGTGGATATGTCGGAGGATGGAGAGATGGATGGATGGATGACTCGATTGTGTGTTTCTTCTCTTTCAGGACCAGTACGGCGTGTCGTCCAACCGCTCGTTCGACAGCACCCACGGACTTCCCGGATTGGCCAACCAGATCAACGGCGGACACGCGGGATTGGCCAGTCCCCCGAACGGACCCGCCCACCCGCACATGGGCAACAACAGCCTCTACCTGTCCGATGGTGAGCTCATAAACTTCCCAATGTAACCATGAAATGGGTCATGTTGCATCCAAGCATCCAAACTGTTTGATCAATTATTAATTCCAGGTAAAGGTATTACTTAACGGAAAATCTCCCAAAACATTGAGACATAAATGCTATTCAAACACCCCATCGATACATTTGATGGCTACGATTGGCCAGGATCACCGAGGGGTGGAGTTTAACCCATTCGTCGTCACCAGCCAGTAAGGAAGCACAATGTTTGAATATTGACCAGATCGACCAGACCTGCCAGTTAGTGAGAAGTGCGGCTCTATAGATCTATTAGATCTATAGATAACCGTCTGCCCCCCCTGTACAGAGAATACTCCCAGTTAATTACACCCTGGCATGAACCCGCTCCATCTCATTTGAACTCTTAATAGGAGCTTTCTAAATGTATTGTAAATACTCTACAATATATCTATTTCCTATTGGTAAGCATCGAGAGCAGAGTTGAGTAAAGCGTGTAACAGGTTTCCCTAATAAGGAGCAATTAGCCGTTAATGTCCCGTAGATGATGAAAGGGGAGGAAAACACGAACAATAAGCTGACATAGGTTTTGATATTACCAACTGGGTGGTGAGTCGCCTTTCCTGTGCAAGATTTAAAACTCTGCGCACAGCCAGTCCATTCCCTGGCACTGATTGGTCCCATGGATGTCTGCCAGAGAGCACGAGCGGAAGTGACGTCCTGTTTTTCTCTAGCTAGACTAACCGGTGTATCTGCCGTTAAACAACTGACAGCGGCCTACGAGACACTGTTTGGATGCAATTACAATCTTCCCCATAGGTGTCGCCAAAGAGCGCGAACTGGAAATCTTCAAGATCTTCACTGTAATTCAATCTCTTTAAATTTTTCCCCGTATGTATTTCTGTTCACACAAACATGTTCGCCATCGTAATGTTACGAGTCAACATGTTTGGCACAGCTGGCCAAAGATCATCACACTAGACCATGCTGACGCTGTTGTGTAACACGTCGCGCCTCTGATCCCGGAACGCCGGCATGCTGTGGAAAAGCACACGCGGTGCCGGAATTATGCCGGGTCCGTGTCAAAAAG
>PIJE02000575.1:187605-190105 GCA_002895965.2 Coryphaenoides rupestris | reverse complement strand
TTAAATATGACTCATTTAATACAATCATTAGACTCAGACACTAACACTACAATGGGAAAGTCAAAGGAGCTCAGCACGGATCTGAAAAAGTGGATCATTGACTTGAACAAGTCAGGAAAGTCACTTGGAGCAATTTCAAAGCAGCTACAGGTCCCGAGATCAACTGTGCAAACAATTGTTCATAAGTATAAAGTGCATGGAACAGTTGTGTCACTGCCACGATCAGGAAGAAAACGCAAGCCATCACCTGCTGCTGAGAGAAAATTGGTCAGGATGGTCAAGAGTCAACCGAGAACCACCAAAAAGCAGGTCTGCAATGAATTAGAAGCTGCTGGAACACAGGTGTCAGTGTCCACAGTCAAGCGTGTTTTACATCTCCATGGGCTGAGAGGCTGCCGTGCAAGAAGGAAGCCCTTGCTCCAGAAGCGGCACCTTAAGGCTCGACTGAAGTTTGCTGCTGATCACATGGACAAAGAAAAGGCCTTCTGGAGGAAAGTTCTGTGGTCAGATGAAACAAAAATGGAGCTCTTTGGCCACAATGACCAGAAATATGTTTGGAGGAGAGAAGGTGAGGCCTTTAACCCCAAGAACACCATGCCTACCGTCAAGCATGGTGGTGGTAGTATTATGCTCTGGGCCTGTTTTGCTGCCAATGGAACTGGTGCTTTACAGAAAGTAAATGGAATGAAGAAGGAGGATTACCTCCAAATTCTTCAGGAGAACCTAAAATCATCAGCCAGAAGGTTGGGTCTTGGGCACAGTTGGGTGTTCCAACAGGACAATGACCCCAAACACACATCAAAAGTGGTAAAGGAATGGCTAAATCAAAGATTCAACCAGAAGCTTGCCAGAAGCTTGTGGATGGCTACCAAAAGCGCCTAATTGAGGTGAAAATGGCCAAGGGACATGTAACCAAATATTAGCATTGCTGTATGTATATTTTTGACCCAGCAGATTTGGTCACATTTTCAGTAGACCCATAATAAATTCATAAAAGAACCAAACTTCATGAATGTTTTTTGTGACAAAGAAGTATGTGCTCCAATCACTCTATCACAGAAAAATAAGAGTTGTAGAAATTATTGGAAACTCTGGACTGCCTACATGTTCTTTACAAGTGTATGTAAACTTTTGACTGTATATGATGGCTCTTAGGGCTGTTACGAGATGATTGGGGGCGGGGGGGGGGTGAGGAAGGCAAGGAAGGAAATAAAGAAGTATTAGGAAAATTATAGGAAAGTATAGGAAAAAATGAGAAGGAGGAAAGACCACATCCAGCCGTAGATATGGAAAAGAGATTATAGGGGAGATGCAACGCACGCTGACGCTGACACGTGCACACATATTAGCACCACATGCGACTCGTTTCCGCGTCACTCGATAGCTTTCAACAATGCACAGGGAACAGGCTTGAGCCAGCCAGGAAAGTTTCATGAAAACCTAACAAAAATAAGAAGAAAATAATGAAAGTTATTCACGGAATCATTTTTTTTTATTATTATGTGTTCTGTGAGCGTGGTCGGGTATATTTATGCGCATTACCACAGGGCCGTTCCTGGAAAAGTACTCTCATTTTATTCATGCATTGATATATATTTCTAGATATTTTCGTTTTAATTATGTAATTATGAGCGACATTGAAAGCTTTTTAAGGCCACTGGCTCTGCGGCGTGGAATCTGTGTGAGAGGAAGTGGACAGAGGGGACAGTTACTCTCTCTCTCTTCTGTCTCTCCCTCTCTTCAGCTCTTTATTTGTCTCTCTTGTCTTCATTTCACTTTGTTCATCTTCGCCGCATTCTCTTTACTGCACTATATTCTCTTGCTTACAGTCTATCTCTCCCTCTCTCTTTATTATCTCAGTCTCTCTTCCTTCATCTCTGTCTCTCTCTCTCTCTCTCTCTTTCTCTCTGTATTCTCTCCATCTCTGTCTCTGTCTCTCTCTCTCTCTCTCTTCCTCACCCCCTCTCTGAAAGCAGCTTAATTCCATCATGTTATGGTTGGACAGCAGTAATTACATTTATGACACAAATCCTGCTACTCACAGCAAAATACTGCATTCATGCACTTCTTTGTGTATGTGCTCGTGTGTGTGCATGCCTGCGCGTGTGCTTATCTATGCGTGTGTGTGTGTGTGTGTGTGTGTGTGTGTGTGTGTGTATGCCTGTGTGTGTGTGTGTGTGTGTGTGTGATAACCTTCCCCAACAACAAGATTTAGCGCTTGTGTCCTCTCACTCCAGCGGACGGAGCCCACATAACGCCCACCCCAACGCGCCTCCCTGTGTCCACACACACACACACACACACACACACACACACACACACACACACACACACACACACACACACACACACACACGATCTCAACAAACTTTCCAAACAATGGGTGTCTTGGATTCGTTCAACACAACACAACACGTGAAATAATACAAACTGCAAGTTCACACCTGAAACAAACATTGTTTACATTTCCCTGCCACTTCAACGTGTAATGCACTGTAAT
>PIJE02000575.1:170505-180505 GCA_002895965.2 Coryphaenoides rupestris | reverse complement strand
TATTTACAGTGAAAAGAGCAGCAGGAATGAGAAATATAAAAAAATATGAAAGGCAACATAAAAATCTAGAATAAAGAATACAGACAGTCCTTTTCTCAGGGCAAGATGTGGTCGTGGTTCGTGCGTTTGACTCCCAAGGTCCTGGGTTCGAATCCCGATGTCCACAGCCTACCGTGTTGAGCAGGACGCCCTCAACCCCTTACTTGCTCTTTAATGATCTGTAACTGCATTCACTGTACGCCACGTTGTATACAAATGTCTGCCGAGTGACATAAGACCAATGCACCTGTTTGGCAAGCTAACGGCGTCCGAGTCACTCAACCCGTTACGCCCCAGCTGCCGTCCCTAAAGGGTTCAGTGGAAGGCATCACGCCCTAGCTTAGCATAGCTTAGCATAGCTTAGCCCTGGCTGCCGGGTGTTTGCTTCCTGGCCGCCCTCTGGTTAAGACGCGGTGACGGACAACAGCTGGGGCCGTCCGCAAACGCCGCTCGCTATAATTGCCCTAATTGTACGAGAGAAACATGGTGAATGCACAGATCGAGTGAATATCCAGCCCCTGATAAGCTCAATTTTTTCCATATTATTACAATTTCAGAGTAAGAAAGTTAGGAGAAAGCAGTGCTTTTAATTCCCCTGCTGTGTTAATGGCAGCAGTCTGGTGTCTGTCACCACCGGAGTAATGAGGCTGCTGTCTCACATCACACAGGATACACCTAATAACACACATCAACACCACACACACTCACACACACACTCTCACACACACTCCCCCCCACACACCCCAGTGACTTCTGCATAAATTCGGACACACTGCAGCCGCCATGACCTCGAGGTCGAATCAGCTCTTGGTGTGTGTGTGTGTGTTGAGTTTCTCTCACTTTTTTGTTATTTTGAATTCCACATGAACCCCCATGCCCAACATTTCCCAGAATTTACCGGTGCGTTTATTTGTGAATAAGTGTGGGCTTTCTGTTTGCTGTGGGCTGTGTGCTGGTGTTCCCCTGAAGCGGGCCTGTGTGTGTGTGTGTGTGTGTGATGTATATTTCAGTAGATCGCCGACTTAAACGCCGGTGGCCCCCAGGATCCGCTCTCTGAGCCTTTTCCTCGCTGGAAGCTGCACTTAGTAGCTCATCTCATCCAGTGGTTCATGTCTTCCATTCCTACCTCACCGCTGGCGTTGCTCAAGACGAGTCCCTCGGTAGGGCCCAGGTCTCTGTCTGTCGGTCTGCCCATACAAACACTAGCTTGTCTTCTATTGAAATCTAGAGATGTAGTTCTAGTTTTCGATATAGATACATGTTTGATATCGTTGTATGCACTAGATATGTTTTGGGTATTGTAATATCATGATAAGTGTGGTCTTTTGCAGTAAAGGCTGCATTACAGTAAAGTGGTGTGCTTTTCTGAACTTACCGGACTGTTCTAGCTGTTGCCCAATTAGTCATTATGTCCACATTACTGAGGATGATTCATCCAAAATCTTATTGTGTAAATATATTGTGAAAGGACCGATATTCATCCCTACAATGTTGTTGCAATATAAATTCTGACTTATATGCTAAAACATATCGATATTTTACTTTTGTCCATATCCCCCAGCCCCACTGTTTCATGTTTACCTCTGATATTTAACATTTTCATATTGTAGGCACGGCCTATATTTATTGATTTCTTCTCTAAGTCTCACTTGAAACTGTTCATTTTGCACTAAAGTCTAAACAAAATTAACCTTCGTGCAAAATGTGTCTTTACCATGTGGTTATTTATTGAATCACCATAACACGTGCTGTATCATGATATCCACATAGTTAGTCGAGATGTTATATGACCTACTGTACATGGGGATAGGAGACGTTGGCCTCATCTCCACGGTTTCTCTCTGCGTTGCGTTCTCGCAGCGTTAGCATGGGTCACGTAGCGAGCTTGTTCCACTGCGTGAGGTCTCTCCAGTCGGTGGATCTGCATGCGTGGGGGTTGAGCCTGCAGCGAGTGGGTTCCTCTGACTTCCAGCACCCTGAGTGGGAGGCTGCATCTCATTGTCAGAGGCTGTTGCTTTGTTTATTTGTGGACGTTGGATGGTTATCATTAAAATCGCCGATTTGAAAAAAAAGAATTTTTTTTTTTATTCACGGCGATGTTTACAGGTTATGGTGGATTGATGCGGTGTTCCACCCCCGGCCACACGTGTGTGTGTGTCCATGCGTCCGCACCGCTTGTGTCGGCAATAATGGCTGAGCAACCAAACAGTCCCTCAAAAACAGGCCTTTTCGGCCCACGCTACGAGCCAATTGTTGTCCAGTGACTTCTTCTTCTACTATTAGAATGGTCACGTCGAGGTCTGTTTCAAGTAGAACATATGTTTTGGAAAGTCACGTGTATTGTACAACGCTGTCCAACAATCCACTAACGGATGTTTTTTTGCTATGGTTGTGCGACTCTTAATACTCACCTGGCAGAATGATCATTACCCCTGTGGTCTCTGTGCCTCATGAGGTTTAACACCTTTGTTTGGGCGTCAGTGGCTCAGGAGGTAGAACGGTTTGTCTGGCCACCGGGAGGTTGCCGGTTCGATCCCCGGCTCCTCCTAGCTAAGTGTCGAGGTGGTGTCCCCAACTCCCGACGAGCTGGCTGTTGCCTTGCGTGGTCGACATCGCCGTCGGTGTATGAACGGATGAATGTCAGGTGATATAAATCGTTTTGGATAAAAGCGCGACAGTATATAAATGCAATCCATTTAGCATCTACCCTTAAACACATCTTTTCTGTTGCAGCCCCTAGACTATGGAACAGCACCCCCCTCTCTGTCCGATCTGCCCCCTCCATTGACTCCTTCAAGTCCAGGCTCAAAACATACTTCTATTCCTTAGCATTTGGATCCTCCAAATGTGGCTGATGATTTTTTATTGTTTGCATTGTGTGTATTGATGCTTATGTGGGTGTTTTATTTATTCTATATTTTATTATGATTGCCTGCTCTGGTTGTACAGCACTTTGGTCAACGTGCGCTGTTTTAAATGTGCTTTATAAATACATCTGACTTGACTTGACTTGACATCAGTGTGTTCCTCCACCTGCTTATCTGTGGTCACCTCTGCTGGTCACCACCCATAACAACGGTATCGTCTCTGAGCTCATGAATTCCTCTCCTCCTCCTCCTCCTCTGTGCACGGCTTGACGACTTGCCGCCTTATCGTGCGTGGATCTGTGAGTGGATTACCCAGTGAGATTATCACACCACAGTGCCTCTGAGCCGATTAGGTCTGGATTATGATCTGGATGCCCGATCTCCGTCAGGTGGATCAGAATCACTCGGATGAGCTCCTCCTAGCTGATCCTCCACCTGACCCGTTACAGGAGGTGGAGGTTTGTTTTCTGCAGATTCTTCAAACAAACAAACAAAACAAACAAACAAACATAAGATAAGATGTGCTTTATTAATCCCCGGGCAGGAAATTCAGCAGGAACTGCAGGAGAGTAACGCAAACTCCAAATAAGATTAAGAGATAAGAAATACGAAAGATAAAACTACGATAAATACATGCAGAAAATATATATACATAGCACAACAGTAGTAGAGTAGGCGCAATGTGAATGTAAATGCTAGTTTTTTGTAATGTAAACATTACAACCTCTGGCACAAGAACTTCCTTCGGGATAATAAAGTTCTATCTTATCTTATCTTATCTTACAATTGACAAGTAAAAAAAAAAGCACTAACTTAGTAGGGAGAAGGTGGAAATATCAGAGGAGAGGTTGGTGGTGCAAGGTGGAGGTGGTAGGTGGGGTGGAGGTGGAGATGGGGGTGAAGGTGGGGGTGGAGGTGGGGGGTCTTGCCTGTCACAGTCTGTCTCTATTTCCTCAGCATCAGTGACCCTCTCACATTATGCATGTGCATAAATTCTGTCCACCACTATCTGGAGACAAACTGTGTTTGTGTGTGTGTGTGTGTGTGTGTGTGTGTGTGTGTGTGTGTGTGTGTGTGTGTGTGTGTGTGTGTGTGTGTGTGTGTGTGTGTGTGTGTGTGTGTGTGTGTATTAGTGTCAGTGTGTTTGTTTAATGGCTCTATAAATGGATGTGGAAGTCACATCAGTCCTCAGATTTCATTCGCTGCTCGGAGACGGAGCCAAAGTCTCTTGCACATGCGACACACACACACACACACACACACACACACACTTTATACCCTCTCTCTCTCTCTGAGCGGTGGTGTGTATAGGGAATCATTAGGTAAAGTGATGCAGGAGCAGCGATCATGAATCACAGACACATCACATCGACAACCCACCGCCGCCAAGGAATCCCAAATATGTGTGCACGCATGTGTGTTGTGTGTGTGTGTGTGTGTGTGTGTGTGGTGTGCGTGTGTGTGTGTGACGCTGGTTGCAGCACTGTGCTCGTCTTTTTCTCCTTTCTTTTCCTCCAAAGATACTTTCTTCAGGGGATTATTTCTTTTTTTCCCCCTTCTTTTATGTTTCATTTCGTTGTCTAAGCTTCCTGTCTTTCATTCTGTCTATCTCTGTGTATCCTCTCGTGCGCACGTGTGTGTGTGTGTGTGTGTGTGTGTGTGGTGTGTGTGTGTGTGTGTGTGTGTGTGTGTGTGTGTGTTGTGTGTGTGTGTGTGTGTGTGTGTGTGTAATGTGAGTGATGTTGTGGGTGAGGTCCCCTCTGCGTGTGTTTTGTTCCTAAACAGTCCAGCCGTGACACTGACAGATGGCTGGAAGGTAGCAGGTATTAAAGCACCCTCCTCTGCTACCGTTTAGCTCCCACCCACCACTACCCAACACTAGCACCACCACCACCACCAGCACCTCCACCACACCGGGTCCCAGAGATGTCACAAGGGAGGGGGGAGAGGGGGGGGTCTGATCTTGATGTCTTCATCATTTGGCGCCTCCTCCTCCTCCCCTGACGTGACATCCTCCATACACCCCTCTCTCCTGTCTCCTTCCTCCTGCCTCCTTGTGTCCCCCCCCCCTGTCCCGCCCCCCCCCCTCCTGCTCACTCCTACACCTTTCCAATACCCCCTCCTCCTCCTCCTCTTCTTCATCCTGTCTCTCCGCCTGCTCTTTCTCCTCCTGTCTCTCCTCCTCCTCCTGTCTCTCCTACCTCTCCTGCTGCTCCTTCTCCTGTCTTTCCTCCTCCACCTCCTCCTCCTGTCTCTCCTCCTCCTCCTGTCTCTCCTTCTCATTCTCATTCTCATTCTCCTCCTCGCTTGCCCCCCCCTGCCTTGCTTCCTCCCCCCTTTTCCTCACACCCCCCTCCCCATCCCACCCTCCCCCATGTACTTGTTGGTGATGGATAGACCCGGGGGTCTCTCATCCATCACGACCTCCGTAGCAGCAGTTTGCTTCAGACTGATCTCTCTCTCTCTCATCCTCGGCCCCCCCCACCCACCTCCACCACCACCACCACACCACCGCCTCCACCTCCACCACCACCACCACCGCCTCCACCTCCGCCACCACATCCACCACCACACCACTACCGCCACCACCATCTCCACCACCTCCTCCTCTACCACCACCCCTACTCCACCACCACCACCACCACACCACCACCACCCCCCCCCCCCCCCCCCCAAACTGTCTGGTGCATGTCCACAGCCAGACCCCCTGGACGGCAGCGTGGGACAGCTTGGGGCACAGGGCTGGGATCCACGCTGATCCCGGCTGATCAAAGCTGGCTAAAGCCGGCCAACTGGCCACCCGGTCTGGACGTCGATACCCTTATTGATCGCTGTACTTTAGTTTCCTGGAGAGGGAAAAAAGTTTTTCCTGCTTGTACTGAAGAAAAAAAAAAGTGCGTGTCCGAGGCTTTGTGACGATAGTGATCACGGGCACATTTGTACTGATTGATTATGTGTATTGATTATGTGTCCCGTATCAGCACAACACACATATGTCATACCGACGCAGACATGACAGGATAAGATCATCAATTGATCAATCTCTCTCTCTCTCCCCCATCTGTTTCTTTTTGTCTCTCTCTATCTCTCTTACTCTCTCTCTCCCCTCCCTGTATGAGTCTCTCTATCTCCGCTGTCTCTGTCTCTCTCTCTCTCTCTCTCTCTCTCTCTCTCTCTCTCTCTCTCTCTCTCTGTCTCTCTCTGTCTCTCTCCCTCTGTTTCTCTTTGTCTCTCTCTGTGTCTCTCTCTCTCTCTCTCTCTCTCTCTCTCTCTCTCTCTCTCTCTCTCTCTCTCTCTCTCCCTCCCCCTCTCCCTCTCTCACCCCACAGCCCCCTCCCCTCAGACAGAGCTGGGGCCCACCCTGGGTCTGAAGAAGTCCAGCTCCCTGGAGAGTCTCCAGACCGCCATGTCGGAGGTCAACAAGAAGAGCGAGCTCCTCCCCTTCCACCGCCCCCGGCCTAATATGGTTAGGGGGCGGGCTGCAACGAGAGCTTCCGGGCGGCCATCGACAAGTCGTACGACGGCCCGGCGGAGGATGAGGACGGTAAGGGGAGAGGAAGACAGATGGATGTGTTTGTGTTTCTACCATTTTGTGAAAGGCAAGCTGTTAACCCACGTAGGAGAGTCTCCTTGTAGCAACCGCAGGTTTGATGCCGACCCTGATCCCGTGCCGCATGGCATCCTGTCTCTTCTTCAAGCCCCTCCCTGTCTGTCTTCACTGTCCTGTCTATAAAGGCTCAAAAGGCAATGGAATAATTATCGTTAGATTGTGTAAAACTTAAATTATAAGCCCAAGTCCCGATTAAATGCAGAGTCAGTGTGGCCGGATGTGTTTTGACAAATCTCGATTTCTTTACATAAATGACGGGTCAGAAATCAAAGTATGACCTTAAATTGTAGTATCCCAAAATAGTAGTTTCCCAAAACATCTGATCATTAATTAAATCATGTGATTTAATCCGGTTCACCATTCTGAACGGCACTCTTCACCACAGTGAGTCACCGCGGTCATGTGAGGTGCACTGCCGTTCACCATCACTTTGCTCTGTCCATGACTGATGACTGGGTTGGGGTTAAATGTAGATAATATCGATGTGGATGTTTGAAAAAGCTTTACACATCACGATGACACTCTGCCACTGTGCGCACAACAGCGATTGTTCAGCTGTTCGTCCCTCCAGAGACCGGCATCCGTTGAAATGTCATTTCAAATTCAGTCCATTTCATAGTAAAGACAGGTAAACTACGATTTGCCGGGTTAATATCTACTCATGACGTCTTACCCTTTCTTGAGGCCCGCTTGAGTTTAAGAGAACGCTAGACACTCCTGTCTAGTTCCCCCAGTTTTAATTAACTAAGTTGATGAGTCACGTTGCCCTCCTTGGATGAGCAGAGTTTTTATGGTGCAAATAGTCCCAACTAAAAGCCTGCGGCTATTCATTTTAGGGCATATTTAATATAGGCACGGGTGGCACAGTGCTTGCACTGCTGCCTCACAGCAAGAAGGACCTGGGATCGCATTCCCGCCTGGGGAGCTATTTGACTGTGGAGTGCCCAGGTGGGCGATCTCCCGGCCTTTCTGTGGTGGAGTTTTGCATGTTCTCCCCGTGCTCCGCGGGGTCTCCTTACGGAGTAAAAGAACGCCAATTAAAAAACATGTGAAAAATCTCCTCTCCTGACCACATCCCTGACTCAAGATGTGGATGTAAAACCAGGAGCTGTTGGTCCCGGGCGCTGTCAGAATGGCCTGCCCGCTGCCCTGGAGGTGCAGTAGGATGGGTCAAATGCAGAGGACAAATTTCCACGGGCCACCCTCCGCTGTGTGTTGTGTGACCACTATGTGTGTGGATTAATAAAGATCTTCATATATATTTTAGGCTTCACACTGCAGTCAGAACACAGACAAAGACAGCATGTTGACATACAAGATTCACAGATGTGTTTATATATGCAAAGGACAATACAAACAACACGAATTGGAGGGATCAGAATATTTTACAATATCTACAGTATTTACAGTGAAAGAGCAGCAGGAATGAGAAATATAAAAAAAATATGAAAGGCAACATAAAAATCTAGAATAAAGAATACAGACAGTCCTTTTCTCAGGGCAAGATGTGGTCGTGGTTCGTGCGTTTGACTCCCAAGGTCCTGGGTTCGAATCCCGATGTCCACAGCCTACCGTGTTGAGCAGGACGCCCTCAACCCCTTACTTGCTCTTTAATGATCTGTAACTGCATTCACTGTACGCCACGTTGTATACAAATGTCTGCCGAGTGACATAAGACCAATGCACCTGTTTGGCAAGCTAACGGCGTCCGAGTCACTCAACCCGTTACGCCCCAGCTGCCGTCCCTAAAGGGTTCAGTGGAAGGCATCACGCCCTAGCTTAGCATAGCTTAGCATAGCTTAGCCCTGGCTGCCGGGTGTTTGCTTCCTGGCCGCCCTCTGGTTAAGACGCGGTGACGGACAACAGCTGGGGCCGTCCGCAAACGCCGCTCGCTATAATTGCCCTAATTGTACGAGAGAAACATGGTGAATGCACAGATCGAGTGAATATCCCAGCCCCTGATAAGCTACATTTTTTCCATATTATTACAATTTCAGAGTAAGAAAGTTAGGAGAAAGCAGTGCTTTTAATTCCCCTGCTGTGTTAATGGCAGCAGTCTGGTGTCTGTCACCACCGGAGTAATGAGGCTGCTGTCTCACATCACACAGGATACACCTAATAACACACATCAACACCACACACACTCACACACACACTCTCACACACACTCCCCCCCCCCCCCCCACACACACACACACACACACACACACCAACATCAAGCACACACATGGACACACACACGGAAACAGAGTTATCATGTCTGTCAACAACTGTCTAACTATTTAGCACTTTGAGAGCCGTTGCAAAGGACAGGTTCATCAAAGGAAACGCACACACACACACACATGCGCACACATGCGCACACACACACACACATGCACACACACACATACGCACACACATGCGCAAGCACACTGACACACACACACTGACACACACACACACACGTGCGCACACATACTACATGTTAAGTGTGCTAGAGAAATGTAGTCATTTGTTTTCGAGCAAAGCCAAACTCATTATAATAGCACATTTAAAAAGCAATCAAAACTATTAAATGTGATGAATTTCCAATACTCATATTAACAGTCCTCTTCTGCCGAGATAATTCATGAATATTCATGCGTGTTAACAAGACACTATTGTCATGTTAAATAGTTTATGACATTTGTATATGACGTATATATGTAAAATAGACACCCGTTGTTCTGCATCATATTTGAATATCTAGAGGAGGTCTAAACACACACACACACTCAAACATACACTCAAACATACACTCAAACATGCACACACACACACACACACACACAAACATACGCACACACACACACACACTCAAATATACACACACACACACAAAATCAAATACACACACATATATGTGCAAACGAAAACACAGAGTCAAACACACACACAAACACACAGTTTCTCGGCAGCTGTTGCATTGTGGGGGCTGCGGTCCTGCCTGCTAATTTCCAGTGAATGCTGGAGCTGTCAGGAGGCGCGTCCAGACCTCTGATGTCTCCTGTCATCTGGCGGCAGCACTTATCTTCCCCTCTGTAGCAGCGCTCCGTCGCTCCACGCTCTGCTATCTGCTGCTGGCCTTTCAGCTCATGTCTTGTTTCAACCTATTTGCTGTGGCGCTGCCCCTGTTAGGGGGTGAGGGGGGAAGACCCAGGTGCACAGCAATGGAGGAGACGTCAGTTCAAGCACAAGCCCAGAGGGGCGGTTTAATAAAGAAAACACATTGCCAAATGTACGTAGGGTGCTCGCAGGAGCTGTAGAGGGTTGCGGGTGGAGCGCTAGGCAGTAACACACTACACTAGGCAGTAACACACTACACTAGGCAGTAACACACTACACTAGGCAGTAACAGACTACACTAGGCAGTAACACACTACACTAGGCAGTAACACTACACTAGGCAGTAACAGACTACACTAGGCAGTAACACTACACTAGCAGCAGTAACTAGCACTAG
>PIJE02000575.1:158005-168005 GCA_002895965.2 Coryphaenoides rupestris | reverse complement strand
AAGGCCAAGGGAGCAGACAAGGAGAGGAAGGGAGGAGACAAGGAGGCCAAGGGAGGAGACAAGGAGAGGAAGGGAGGAGACAAGGAGGCCAAGGGAGGAGACAAGGAGAGGAAGAGGGGAGAGGAGGAGACGGACAAGAAGAGCAGGAAGAAGGGCTTTGGCCTCCTCAGGTGATTAGCTGTCTGTCTGTCTGCCACAGTATGTCTGTCTGTCTGCCACAATATGTCTGTCTGTCTGCTACAGTATGTCTGTCTGTCTGCTACAGTATGTCTGTCTGTCTGTCTGTCTGTCTGTCTGTCTTGCTACTGTATGTATGTTTGTCTGTCTATCTGTATATCTGTCTGTCTGTGTATAATATCTGTCTGTCTCTCTGCCTGTCCCTCCATCTGTCTGTCTGTCCGTTTTAGACGTCTGCCCGTATGTCAACCCATCTGTCTGTCTGTCTGTCTTACCGTCCATTCGTCCATCCTACCTATCTATCTGTCTTTCCATCTATCTATCTGTCTTTCCATCTATCTATCTGTCTTTCCATCTATCTATCTGTCTTTCCATCTATCTATCTGTCTGTCTATCTATCCATACATTCTTCCTTCTATCCATCCATTCAGCTGTCTGTCAATCAACCTGTCAAACTATCCCTCCGTCTATCATCAACTCTTAAAAATGAAATGCATTTATTCATTCATTTTATGTACGTTCCCACTCTCACATACATTAATATCTAACTCTCAATACATTATTCATAAATGGATGAATTATGCACACACAACTACGCAAACACACACACACACACAAACACAAACACGCACGTACATTATATAATTCTCACACACTGAAATGTGATACGTGGCGACAAGCAGTGGTTAGCCTAGCGTACACGAACACACACACACACACTGGAGCCGCTAACACAGGCGCGCTGTAAACACACCGGACGCGCTCTGCTCACACAACACAGCGCTGCACAGCGCACGTGGCTGCGTGCACGAGGGACATTAGTGAGCATGCAGTGTGCACGTTCACACGAAGGTCTGAGCGTCTACGACAAACTATTTATTCATCTTGAGAAGAAAGCGTATCGCACTCGGTCCCATGTGAACGGGTCACACAAACACATTCAGGAATTCACACACACACGTAAACACACACACACACACACACAAACGTGCACACGTTTAAATGGCCATAACTCATTCCAAGTCCAGTTGTAGTAAAGTGTCCCCCTGTAGCTGTACAGTGTACATATTGTCCATGCCGTAATGGGAATTTCACGGCGATTACATTGATAGAGATCTCAGGCAAAGTGCTTGGATGCAGTCCGCTCCACTAAGAAATGCAGGCGTCTCCGTGAACCAGAACGCACCAAAACACTTCCAGATTTCAGGTGGCCATTTTCCACAATCATGGCCGATAATGACACGTTATTTATAAAGGGAACAGTTGGGTAATTAGACTAATGCATACTAATTAGGTTTAATTGAAGTGGTTCAATGGGTTCCTTTTTCCTTGAAAGCTCTCTCTCTCTCTCTCTCCCTCTCTCTCTCTCTCTCCCTCTGTTAATACATGGCTATGTTCAGAGACGTCGAACATTTTGTGATCTAACGGTGAATAGAAGTGTTCCTTTTATGGTGTGTTAACGCAGCCTTCAGGGCTCAGCCCAGCGTGTGAACAGAGCCGGGCCCGTCCGTAATGCCACGAAATTGACTAAGCGCGAATCGCGAGGAAACGTACACAGATGAATGGACGGATGGTGAGATAGCGTTGTGTGTCTCTCTCCTGCCTTTTCACTGCTAATGACTTATGATTCGCCAGACAGACTCTGGCCTGACTGCTGGAGGGTGTAGTGTCTGTGTGTGTGCGTGTGTGTGCGTGTGTGTGTGCGCGTGCGCGTGTGTGTGCGTGACGATGCAAGCAACGGCTACATGGCTACAAAATCATTTTGTTAGCACTTCTGTCTTATTGGTGCCTCATTCGTTCAGTTGTACGCCGAGTACTGTGATACTTTGCTACGGTGTCTGATGCTGTATGTGTTGTGCGTGTCGCTATCATTGGGTATTGCTAACAATGGCCAACAACGGTTATCCATGGCTAAACTGGCTAGAACTGATATTGCGGACAGCTTTCTGACTTTGTTGTACTGGAACTCTTGGGCACGAAGCCATTCTCAGCCCTGACTTTCGAGGTACATGGAACAAGGGCATAACACACTGACTGTTCCCTCACAGCACCACCACCAACCATCACCACCAACCACCACCACCCACCACCACCACCACCACCCACCACCACTTGCATCTCACATCTCTCATCTCCATCCATCCATCTCCTCTCCTCTCTGCCTCTCTCCCATCCACCTACACTGCCAGATACTCATCTTTCGGCTGCCTCCATGTTGATCGTCCTTCCATCCCTCCCTCCCTCCTTCCTTAATCTCTCTATCATTCATCACCGCTCCGCTCTCAATCCCGCGGTGCGTCCAGCACGCCGTCCCTGTCTGCCACGTGATTGGTCGAGACGGTGGTGTATGCCATGAAAGGCAAATTGCCGCATTTTCAATCAGGGCCGGGTCTTACAGACGTGATTGGTCACATTGGGCCTCCAGCAGCACATTTGATTGGCCTAATGGTCCGCGGGACCCGAATGCCCGGGATTCTGAATCAATTTTAAGGTTCCTTCATTTTCTCCCTTGATTTTACAGATGAATACACGTACACGCACACGCATGCACAGATGGGTACACGCACGCATATACACACGTCACACATGCACGCACACACAAACATTTACTGTTTTTACAGAATTGTGCAGAACCTTTTTCGATATTATTAATTTAATATGCAAAATAAGCGATGGATGGTTTACTATACATACACACAACACACACTTGTAGATAAGAAGCGTGTAATGGTGTGTGTGTGTGTGTGTGTGTGTGTGTGTGCGTGTGTGTGTAATAACCGTGTATGAAGAGGTTACATTAGCGGTACATGCGTGGTAATGATCCTCCTAAAGGTCTTCCGTATTTAAGGTGGGCTGAGCGCGTGCGGTGAGGGTTGGCCATGTTGGTGGGGTGGGGGGACTGAGTGTTGAGTGGACAGATGACAGAGATGATCTGCTCTGTTATCTGGAACACTGCCATCTGCCAATCAACCTGCCAATCATCCTACTGTGTGTGTGGTGTGGTGTGTGTGTGTGTGTGTGTGTGTGTGTGTGTGTGTGTGTGTGTGTGTGTGTGTGTGTGTGTGTGTGTGTGTGTGTGTGTGTGTGTGAGAGAGAGCAACAGTGTGTGTGTGTGTGTGTGAGCGAGGTTGTGTGTATGACTGCAACAAAGTGTGTGTGTGTGTGCCCCCCCCCCCCCCCTCCGACATGATGCATATTCAGCGGCTGGTAAACAGGATTGGTCACACAGACGGGTGTCGGATACTTGCAGCCCATTGGCTGACGACCGCTACCACCAGATGCTGTGTGAAAAACGTGTGTGCGCGTGTGTGTGTGTGGTCCCTGCAGACTTCGTGTCACTTCATTGTTATCCGTCTAACTTTCAGAGTCACCGACACAGACCAGTAGCACACACACACACACACACACACACACACACATAGGCACTTACAAGCAAACACTTAAATGCATGCACACACACACAGACACACACACACACACAAATGTGCACCCACCACGCACACACACATGCACATGAACGCACGCACACACACATGCACACACACACACACTCACCTAATTAATTTTTTTGACACATGTCCATGTGTTTGTGTCCTGGACTCTCAGGGCCTAACAGACCTCCTTATTATGGGCTTTGATCATCACCCTCTGGGCCGGTCTGTCCTCTGTCTGTCTGTGTGTGTGTGTGTGTGTGTGTGTGTGTGTGTGTGTGTGTGTGTGTGTGTGTGTGTGTGTGTGTGTGTGTGTGTGTGTGTGTGTGTCTGTGTCTGTGTCTGTATGTGATCGTATATGCACTTGGAGGTATAGTTGGAGAACTTTGTATTGCAGGAGAAGGTTCATTATTCATATGCATTGCAATGGAAACTAGATCTGCTTGTATCAGAGGGACCGACTTTGACTTGTTAGTTAGTTAGTTAGAAGTGTGTGTGTGTGTGTGTGTTGTGTGTGTGTGTGTGTGTGTGTGTGTGTGTGTGTGTGTGTGTGTGTGTGTGTGTGTGTGTGTGTGTGTGTGTGTGTTCTATGCTAAATATAGGATTTTCAGTCGCCTTGTTGAAAGGCACTGCTTGTCAGTGTCTCCGTCCTGGCCTGTCACAACTCTTTTGTGTGTGTGTGTGGTGTGTGTGTGGTGTGTGTGTGTGTGGTGTGTGCGCGAGAGCGTGTGTGTTGTGCTGAGCGAGGGAGTTGTATATGCAACAAAGTGAGGTGTATGTGTGTCTTGAGTGTAAAAATGGGTGCATAATGTCCACATCATTATGGCCACCAATCTAAATAACTTATTCATACTGTTCCTAAAATGGTTCTGAATGCGGCTAAATGCAAATACATGATTACATGTGAAGAGATCATGTGACATGGGGGATGCTTCACACTGGGGCCCCATAGATTAGCTCCAGCCTTTTACTTTTCTCTCTACTTCCTCTCTCCTCTCCTCCTCCTCCTCTTCTCCTCCAGTCTGCATCTCCTTCAACCTCACAGCCATAATCACACACTCGTCCTCCTCCTCTCTACCCTCTCCTCTTACTCCCTCGCTCTCATTCCCCTATTTAGTCTGTTTCTCTTTACTCCCTCTCTCTCTCTCTCTCTCTCTCTCTCTCTCTCTCTCTCTCTCTCTCTCTCTCTCTCTTTCTCTCGCTTTCTCTCTCCCCCCACACACAAGTGCAGTGGTTATGCTGCGTCTCTATGCTGGACCAAAGTGCTCCATCGTGGGGACTTTTTGCCCGCTCCGCGGTGGGGCCCATTAGCGATGACTAGCTCCATTCTGGAGTCTATTATGTTTGAGCTCCGCGCCTGGGCCTATTAGCCCAGGTTTTTCATTTCCGTGCATGTGTGTGTGTGTGTGTGTGTGGGTGTGTGAGTGTGTGTGTGTGTAGGTCTGACATGTGTGTATGTGTGAGTGTGTTTTCTAGATGAAAGGTTCCATGGTAGAAAATTGACTTACTCTGTCGCTGCAATCACCCTCTCACTGTCATCTGCAGGAGGGCCTCCGATTGGCTGCTCCTGCTCGGCTGTTTGAAACTGCAAAAAATAAGCTGTGTGTGTGCGCGTGTGGGTGCGTGTGCGTGTGTTTCCGTCGCTGGTGTGAAAACGTCTTTCTACCTAACGTTATCGTGCTACGATCTGTTTAATTATTAACGTGTTATGTGTTCATTCATTAAGACGACATCATGGGTTAATTCACTCTGTCAATAAGCTATTATGGTTGTGGTGTCAACAAGCTGTTTGTTTCAGTAGACCAGAGAGTCCAGTACTTGGTGAATATGTATATATATATACGTAAGTATAATAATATAAGTTAATATAAGTTCATCTGGCTAACCAATGTCCTGTCTATGATCATGACTTAACTACGTCTGCGAGTCGGTATTATTCAAATAGATTAATCTATAAAACATTCATTCTGTCCTAAATGTTCGTAACTAGTTACTGGAGCCTTAAGGGGAATCTGGAAGATGTGTCTAATGTAAGTGAATTAGAGTATTGATTTATAAAGATCTGAAACTGATGGACAAAAACACTTTTTCTGAGACAGACAGACATATACTGTATAAAGAGTAATTTTTTCAATAATAATAATAATAATAATAATAATTCATGTATTGTTAACTATAGCAAAGAGAAAGTGACAAGTCTGTGTGCCTGCGTGTGTGTGTGTGCCTGCGTGTGTGTGTGTGTGTGTGTGTGTGCCTGCGCCTGCGTGTGTGTGTGTCTGTGTGTGTGTGTGTGTGTGTGTGTGTGTGTGTGTGTGTGTGTGTGTGTGTGTGTGTGTGTGTGTGTGTGTGTGTGTGTGTGTGTGTGTGGTGTGTGTGTGTGTGTGTGTGTCTGTCTCTGTGTGCATGTGGGGACTCATCAACCACTCTGACAGAAAGTCATTGGCGTGTCAGTGACAGATGTCACGCCTGCCAATCATCTGTGCACGTGTGTTCCGACGTGCACGCTCTGCCCGCTCACGCGTGTTGTGTCCACATGTGGCCACCTGTGGTGCCGATGGGCCTATGTGAGTTTTTATTTGTGTGTGTGAGGGTGTGTGTGTGAGTGTGTGTGTGTGTGTGGGTTTATCTTGATGTGTGTGATATGACTGTATATGAGGGTGTGGGTGTCTGTGTCTGTCTGGACGTGTGAGTCACACCTGTCAATCATCCATCCTTCTGGTCTCCATCTGCTAATCACAGAGAAGGGGGCGTGTCCAAGGACGGGCAGAGGGAGGGAATATTATAAATGAATAGGCAAAGAAAAAATAATAGCTGACGTGCACAGATGTTAACATGTCTCCGACTGTCGCTTTTGTGTGTGTGTGTGTGTGTGTGTGTGTGTGTGTGTGTGTGTGTGTGTGTGTGTGTGTGTGTGTGTGTGTGTGTGTGTGTGTGTGTGTGTGTGTGTGTGTGTGTGTGTGTGTGTGGACGCAAGGTGTCCCTCGCTAGTTCTCCCTCTGCCGTGTACTGCTCCAGATGGAAGCCTTTAACAACCTGTGTACATTATCATGTTTTTCCCGCTCCTAATTAGCTCGTCTGCACATGCTAATGAGACTGCAGCGTCGCCTGATGAATATTCATGAGGGGTTCCACCTGATGGATCCGTTTTAATGTGCCGCAGCTCGGCACCCGTTGCCTTGTAAAACACGGGTGACCCTTGACCTGAGCAGACTGCTCCTGCGGCCATCTTGGTGGGCTAACTAATGTTATGGTAATGTCATTCTTGTCCCCTCACAAAATTAATATCGGCGCGTCTGTCAAATACACCTCCTTGTGTTTTCAGACAGGTTGTCTGTTGTGCAGGTGCAATATTCTTCATAGATTCTAATAGTCGTCTCTTTTGCCTGATTGTTCTTCTACCCATCGTCATGGTAACCTTGCTTCTCAATGAAGTGGCCCAAGTAGTTTAACCTGGCAGTGCAGAGAGTAGAGGATGGGGGGAGGAGAGGAGAGGAGGAGAGAATAAGAGAGGAGAGGAGAGAGAATGGGAGGAGACGAGAGGAGGAGAGAGGAAGGGAGAAGGAGAGCAGAGGATGGTGCAGAAGGGAAAGGAGGAGAGAATTTAGGAGTAGGAGCATCACATCAAAAGAACAGATTAGGAGGAGGTGAAGGAGAGGCGAGCAGAACGGAGAGAATAGAAACACCTTACGCAGAGAAAGAGGCGGGACCTGGGGAGGTGAAGTGGAGGTGAGAGAGGGAGGGAGGGAGGGAGGGAGAAGAGTGAGAGAGTGAGAAAGAAGGTTACACATCTCTTGCCCATGGTAGTATTAATTAGAGCAAGACACACACACATGCATACACACACACAGCACTCTCAGTCACAGCCATTGTGTGAGACTGGCTGAGTAGTGTGTGGAGTGTGGTCCTCTGTCACGCCCTGTACTCTTGGCCGGACCGCTGAGCCCCCCCTGCATGGCTTAAAATGGGCTCCGGCCCCCCGCAGTGAGTCCATATTAACCCATTTAAAACACACACACACACACACACACACACACACACACACACACACACACACTGACTCAGTCTCCTGTTCTCTGGTTGATGTATAAACACCTTAACACACATTGATATGAAAGACGTTCACACAAATAATGCATCACTTATTTATACGTGTAACACAGACCCTGCATAGTGTTGGCGGCACCATCAGCTAACAGCGGCGAGCCAGACTGGCTAATAGATTAATTAATCCAGAGCCATGAATAAAATATAAAGCATTGAAGCTCCGGGTTCACATGTTACAAAGTTCTTAACCATTTAGTGGTCTTGACTAGCTCAATTAGCCACATCCCTGCAGTATGCCGGGGGTTTAGCAAGAAGTAGCCACATCCCTCTATTGGCAGTAACGTGGGGCTTAGCAGGAAGTAGCCACATCCCTCTAGTCTCAGTACTGTGTTGGGGTTAGAAGGAAGTAGCCACATCCCTCTAGTCTCAGTACTGTGTTGGGGTTAGAAGGAAGTAGCCACATCCCTCTAGTCTCAGTACTGTGTTGGGGTTAGAAGGAAGTAGCCACATCCCTCTAGTCTCAATACTGTGTTGGGGTTAGAAGGAAGTAGCCACATCCCTCTAGTCTCAGTACTGTGTTGGGGTTAGAAGGAAGTAGCCACATCCCTCTAGTCTCAGTACTGTGTTGGGGTTAGAAGGAAGTAGCCACATCCCTCTAGTCTCAGTACTGTGTTGGGGTTAGAAGGAAGTAGCCACATCCTCTAGTCTCAATACTGTGTTGGGGTAGAAGGAAGTAGCCACATCCCTCTAGTCTCAGTACTGTGTTGGGGTTAGAAGGAAGTAGCCACATCCCTCTAGTCTCAGTTACTGTGTTGGGGTTAGAAGGAAAGTAGCCACATCCCTCTAGTCTCAGTACTGTGTTGGGGTTAGAAGGAAGTAGCCACATCCCTCTAGTCTCAGTACTGTGTTGGGGTTAGAAGGAAGTAGCCACATCCCTCTAGTCTCAATACTGTGTTGGGGTTAGAAGGAAGTAGCCACATCCCTCTAGTCTCAGTACTGTGGGGGTCAGCAGGAAGTAACCACATCCCTGTAATCTCAGTAAGGTGGGGGTCACCAGGAAGTAACCACGTCCTAAATCTCGGTACGGCGGAGGTTAGCAGGAAGTAGCCACATCCCTGTGTTCTCAGTACTGTGGGGCTTAGCAGGAAGTAGCCACATCCCTTTATTGGCAGTACTGTGTGGTCTAGCAGGAAGTAGCCACATCCCTCTATTCTCAGTACTGTGGGGCCTTAGCAGGAAGTAGCCACATCCCTTTATTGGCAGTACTGTGTGGTCTAGCAGGACGTAGCCACATCCCTTTATTGGCAGTACTGTGTGGTCTACCAGGAAGTAGCCACATCCCTCTATTCTCAGTACTGTGTGTCTAGCAGGAAGTAGCCACATCCTTTATTGGCAGTACTGTGTGGTCTACCAGGAAGTAGCCACATCCCTCTATTCTCAGTACTGTGTGGTCTACCAGGAAGTAGCCACATCCCTCTATTCTCTCAGTACTGTTGGGTCTAGCAGGAAGTAAGCCACATTCCCTTTATTGGCAGTACTGTGTGGTCTAGCAGGAAGTAGCCCCATCCCTTTATTGGCAGTACTGTGTGGTCTAGCAGGACGTAGCCACATCCCTTTATTGGCAGTACTGTGTGGTCTAGCAGGACGTAGCCACATCCCTTTATTGGCAGTACTGTGTGGTCTAGCAGGACGTAGCCACATCCCTCTCCTTAATGTCTGTACATTTGGCTCAAGCTGTTTTAACACCAGGTACCTGTACGTCTAGGTGTGTGTGTGTGTGTGTAGGATATAGTGGTGTTGGTGTGTGTGGTGTGTTGTGTGTGGTGGTGTGTGTTGGTGTGTTGTGTTGTGTGGTGTTGTGCCAGCTGACAGACTGTCAGCATTCTGCCTCCATCCACTTCTCTCATTAGCAAATGTCAGCGGTCTGCATATTCCCTGCACATCATCATTCAATTACTGTCAATGGAGGGGTGGCCAATGTGTTGCCACTGTGTGTGTGTGTGTGTGTGTGTGTGTGTGTGTGTGTGTGTGTGTGTGTGTGTGTGTGTGTGTGAGTATGTGTGTGTTTGTTGATTCATGATCTTTTCCTACGTAATGATTTGCGCAGTGTGCAGCAGTGCTGAGTAAGCTTCCGATGTTGACCACACACACACACACACACACACACACACACATTCCAAGATGCACGCATACACACACACACACACACACACACACACACTCATCCACACATACACACACACACTCCAACACACATGTATACACACACACACACGCACGCATAGACACTCCAACACACACACACACTTACACACACACGCACAGACACTCCAATACACACACACACA
>PIJE02000575.1:150505-153005 GCA_002895965.2 Coryphaenoides rupestris | reverse complement strand
TGAACCTGGGTCGCCTGGGAACCAGGCATATCACCATGTGCTCAGCATGTTCCTATCTTGAGCCCCATACTTGGTATATTCCTAGATGAATAGATGACAAGCAACAAAATCAAAGAAAAGCACATACACACTCACTCAGCCACCTGCACACACACACACACACACCACACACACACACACACACACACACACACCACACACACACACACACACACACACACACACACACACACACACACACACACACACACACACACACACACACACACACACACACACACATACATACACACGCACACACACACACACACACACACACACACACACACACCACACATAAGACACACACACACAATGATCATCAACCACTACCCCTGTATCTCTCTCTCTCTCTCTCTCTCTCTCTCTCTCTCTCCCTTCCTCTCCCTCCATCTCTCTCTTCTCCCCTCTCCCCTCTCCTCTTCCCCTCTCTCTCCATCTCTCTTTCCCTCTCTCTCCCTCTCCCTCCCTCCTCTCTCTCTCTCTCCTTCTCTCTCCCTCTTTTTATCTCTCTCTCTCTCTGTCTCTCTCTCTCTCTCTCTCATATTCACACACACACACACACACACACACACACACACACACACCCGCACAGGTCTCCACATATCTAGCTGTTTAAACAGCCGTGTGCCAACAGATTTGCCCACTGTGACTTTCTCTGCCGTTCTGTCTTCCTGCGCCTATATTTGGACAGGTCGTCTGAATGATGTCACGGCAGTCGATGGCGCACTAATTACTGCGCTTGCTTAAATGGCACCGCTTAACAGCCTCTGTCATTTCCTGTCAGCCGCCTTCCCCAAACACGTGTCACTTCCTGTTAGCCCGGAGAGGAGAGCCACGACACACACACACACACAGCACACACACAGACACACACACACACACACACACCACGTGCAAAGGCATACACAGACCACGCACATACCCATTCAGACACACAGTTGCTGTAACCCTGTCTCCCCTCGATTTCCTCACCCCCCCCCCCCTCCCCTTTCCTGCCAGCATTGATAATCTTTTGTTGTCAAACTTCATTAGTGGAGACGTCAACCAATTAGAGAAGCGGACCGGGCTGGGGGAGGGAGGGAGGAGGGAGGGGGAGGAAGAGGAGAGGGGAGGGAAGAGAGAAGGGGAGGAGGAGAACGGAGGAAGATGGAGGCGGTGAGAGGGGATGAAGCAACTCTAGTTCGGCGACCCTTTTGTGAGCCACCATGTCTGCCTCCTCCTCTCGTCTCCCCTCTCTCCGCGCACCAGGAACCCCAATCAATGGAACACTTCCGTGTAACCCGTGCACACACACACACACGCACATATACGTATATACAGTACATACATACACGCACACGCACACATACCCTCACGTGTGCAAGAAACAAGTGTGTGTCGCTCAATAAACGAATAAACTGGTCTGATACCCGACAACGTTCTGCATGATATGACCGCACTTTGGTCTGTTATGTGGATGATACATGTGCTGTTTTATAGCTGCTGGACGTGCATTTAGTGTCGTTACTCGCTCATTGTTGGTAGTTGTTCACTAAGTCACGTTTGGACAAAAGCTTCTGCGGAATTGATAAAATAGTAAAGTTGATACATATCCCATAATATGCAACACGTCTCAAAGTAGGCCTGAACGATACGGTAAAACAAAGATCATATTGCGATTATTTTTGACAGATGTGGCAATTGCGATATGGTTCACGTTTAGTAGGAACAAAAAGTTTTGCATCACAGAAAAGCATCTCTGTAACACTACAGAACTATATCATCTACATTGACACGTACACATTTTATAAAGAAAAAAAATGCCGCTCCTGCGATTTGGATATTGCCCTCGCGTCATTTGGCAATTTCGATAATGTTATGATGAATTGCGCAGCCCTACGTCAAAGCAAATGCTGCATGTTCAGACTGTTCCCACAATACTCTTCAACAACACAGCATTTACATCTTGAATCCCAAACACAACGTTGATGCCGGTGGTCGAGTAAATACAATTACGTTGAAAGCTAAGTAACAAAAACCAAACCAAAGACCCACTGGCTGACATTTAAGGTCTGTTTGAAATTGTACGGTTTAAAACGAGGCCAGCCACTATTATTAACGGTAGCATTTCTGAGGTTATTAAAAAGCTACTTATTGTTTGGTGGTATTGACTGGGCCTCACTGGGACAGACAGTAAAGTCTCTTTTGTTCCTTTAGAAAGAATGAAAGAGACGTTTGTTGCTTCTTTTTTTTTACCCCGATCCTCTTCAAAGCTCTCAAATCAATCCCAGATTGTCTTTTCAAGCAGTATTGATTCAGCCAGAGAGCTATCATGACTGTTTGTAGAAATGAAAGGACTTCTCCACTTTACTTCTCTCTCTCGACCATCTCTCTCTCTCTCTCTTTTTTCCTGTAAATTTAGTCTCCAACGTTCCATTGTTATTTTCAGCCGCCTTTCTCGCCTAATCAATTTTTCCCT
>PIJE02000575.1:128005-135505 GCA_002895965.2 Coryphaenoides rupestris | reverse complement strand
ATTCCCTTCACCCACAAAACAACGTTTCCCTGCACCTTGTTCTTGTTGTTGTTGTTGTTGTTGTTGTCCCGGCGCGAGACGCACCACCAACACCGCTGTGCCAATCCGCTCGATCAGCCCACAGCCGGAGCCAAGCGATCAATAGAACACAAAGTCACCCGCTCCTGACCTCCAAATGAGAAAAGTTCCCTGTTCACAAATCAACGAGAAGAGAGAGAGAGAGAGAGAGAGAGAGTAGAGAGAGAGGAGAGAGAGAAGGGGAGTAGGAACAGAAAGAGAGAGAGAGAGAGAGAAGAGAGAGAGAGGAGAGAGAGGATAAGAAGGATGGGAGAGCGACAGAAAGAGAGAGAGGGAGAAGTGGAGTGGGCAATTAGTCATGCATCCAGAGGTAAGGTAATTAAGGTTATGTTAGCAGCAGAGAAATTAATAAAGAAAGCAGAGATGGAAATGAGAGAGAGAAGGAGAGGGGAAGAGAAGAGAGAAGGAGAGAGAGCAGAGAAGAGAGAGAGAGAGAGATGAGAGAGAGAGAGATGAGAGAGAGAGAGGAGGAGAGAGAGAGAGAGGGAGAGAAGATAGATGAGAGAGAGAGAGAGAGAAGAGAGAGAGAGAGCGAGAGAGGAGAGAGAGAGAGAGATGGTCAGCAGTCACCACGCTGCCAAACAGGCCGACCCGACTGACGGTGATGTATTTATTAATTGAACAGCATCAACAGGGGTGTGTGTGTGTGTGTGTGTGTGTGTGTGTGTGTGTGTGTGTGTGTGTGTGTGTGTGTGTGTGGTGTGTGTGTGTGTGTGTGTGTGATGGCCACACATTCAATCGTCCTTAATTTGTTTGTTTCTCTGTCTGATTAGTAGAGGTGTTTAGCGGAAAGTTTTCACAGACACACACAACTACTACCATGGCCGTGTGTTGATCAGAGAGCGGGGGGGGGGGGGGGGGGGGGGGGGCATAGAGGAGAGGGTGGGACACTACAAAATGGAGGAGGAAGTGAATGGGGGGGAGAGAGCAATGGAGAGGCAGAGTAGAAGGGGGGAGGCAGAAGGGAGTGAGGCATAAAGAAAATTGGATGGAGGGAGTAAAAAAACTAGCTAAAGTGATGGATGCAGTGCATGTGTGCGTGCATGTGTGTGTGTGTTGTGTGTGTGTGTGCACGTGCGTGTTTGTGTATGTGTGTGTGTTGCTAATGCAATGCTAGCATAGTATAATGTGTATTTTGTCCCTTCGGCTCCATTAGCATCCCATTGATTCATGGTTATGGGTTAGCTGTCTTATCTAGCAGAGGAATGCTTGCCTCGAAACAATTATCAAGCAACCAAAACACATACAAGTTGGTTGCTTTGTGTGTGTGTGTGTGTGTGTGTGTGTGTGTGTGTGTGTGTGTGTGTGTGTGTGTGTGTGTGTGTGTGTGTGTGTGTGGTGTGCGTATGTGTGTGTGTGTGTGTTGTTTGCCACAACAACAGATTTTCCCCCTTGGGAAATAGGAAGTAAATCAACAGGGTGCTTGTGGTTTGATTGCATGCATACACACACACGCACACATACACACATACGCACACACACAGCACACTGCAGTCAACAGTTATTGTCATCGTCGCAATGCAATCTTTATTTAGTGTAATTTAACGACGGTGAGTGTCGTTCATCATCTCCGGTATGATCTCCGATTATTGTTCATAATCGTCGGTTCATCTTGTTGCTGCCGTGCTGATTTGATCTTTGCCCGGGGGTAGTTTTTTAACTTTGCTCTCCAGCTACGGTGTGGCTGTGGGGCCTTCTGGCTCTCCCGTCTGGTCTCTCCACAAGGTCTAAGAGCAGCGTTACTCAAGTTGCGACGTGAGGGCCATAAGCGGCCAGCAGGGCCCACGTGGGTCAATGGATGGACACGATACGCAACTTTGGTTTGAAGGATGAGAAGAGGAATCAGATATTGACAAACAATATGTTGTGACACGGTGACAAGTTTTGCTTGTTGTGTCACTTGTTAAATTGAGTGTCTTGCTTATTTTTCCTGCACAAAGATATGATTTGCTTTGTTGCTTATGCAAGCACAATGACATTTCTGTGTGTGCACGTGTGTGTCTGTGTGTGCGCGCGCGTCTGAAAATTTGTGTACACACATTCTAATCTATAGCCACATGCATCAACGAACGGTGGCACATTGACCAAGTTTAACCAAATTACCGTCCGTAGTTGCCGACACCATAAATAAGAGATACTTTAATTAGATTTGAGAGTCAGCGAATTAATGTCTGGAAGTTCCCATCTTGTCCCCCCCCCGCCTTTCTTGAAATCCCCTCAACAATGCGCTGGCTGTCGGGATTAATTATGGTATTTACACCGGAATGTCACTAAATACACCAGCACACATTTATAACCAGTGCGTTTAGACAAAACAATGATGTCAAACGTGCATGGTTTCATTAATATTCTTTTCATGTATTTATTAGCTTAACAGAATGGTGGTGATGGACAGGTTTCCTTCCTATACTTGACTAATTTACTTTACCGATATACTATTCTTACTAGTGTACTAGTTTATAGATACAGTACAAAATCTATAAATCTATAGGGGCACTGGAAAATATATATTGGGTGGCAGTAGCTCAGGAGGTAAGAGCGGTCGTCTGGCAACAGGAAGGTTTCTTGTTCGATCCCCGGGCTCCGTCTAGCTAAGTGTCGAGGTGTCCCTGAGCAAGACACCACCTAACCCTACCTGCTCCTGATGTGTTGGTTGTTACCTTGCATGGTTGGCACCGCCGTCGGTGTATGAATGGGTGAATGTGAGGCAATACTTTAAAGCGCTTTGGATAAAAAGGCAATATAAATGCCATTTACCATTTATATTGCCTGACTGTAATTACACGGGTATGTGGTAAAATAACTATTACCTCAGTGTTGTTTACACACAAGTATGCAATTGGGAGAAAATTGTCAAAAACATGACCGGTCATTCTTTTTTTTAAGTCTTGCGGTTTTGCGATTCGATCGGGTTTGTTTGTTCAAGAAGCTGTTCAGAAATGTGACCTCTGACCTCTGTGATGCTGTCCACCACCACCTCCGCCGCCACACCACTCCAGTAACAAGCACCCCCCCCCCGCTAATGGCTAATGGACTGGATCAGTTTAGTGAAATGAGGGTGAGAGCTGCAGACATATGTTGTTTGAAGCCATCTGCAGACGCTGAGAATTCCTGAAGTGTCCTGAAGAGTTCCCACAGAGGTTAGGAGAATAACCCAGAGTTGTGTGTGTTTTAGTGTTGTTGTTGTTGTTTTGCCCCCACTGAAACAACGTGCTCTCTCTGCTCCGTGTCCTACATGCTTGTGGATAAATGACCAGGCCTCTCTCTCTCCTTTACCTGCTGATTACAATCGCAGGGCCTGTTTCTGCTCTAATTGAAACATTTAGTTTATCGATCAGAGGGAACCGCTCACAGATTTCCTCCAGGTCTGTGCTCCTGACCGAGTGGAGAGGGAGCTTAACTTTCTCACCCACCGATTCCTTCCTTCTTTCTTTCCTTCCTTCCCTTTTAGGGCCTGTTTCTGTGCCAGTACAACCCGGCTCACTGCTGTGCCTGAGAAGAAGTGTGTGTGTACTGATGTGTGGGCACTTTATAGACTTTTATTTTCTAGATGCATTTATATAATAAATGGTAATAGATATATGTGTGGCAGAATAGCTGTGTAATAACTCGTAGTGATGATAATAATAATAATAATAATAATAATCATATGGACACAAGAAAGCCCCATGACACATATCTACCTGTGTCTCTGTTTCAAAAATCTAAGGAGCTTTAGAATATATAGTTAGTTAGTTTTTTTTTAGTAAAAACATAGAAATTAAAAAAAAAATGCAAAAATGCTCGCTCTGAGGAGCTTTAGATTATAATGTCCCTTTCCTCTCTCTCTCTTTCTCTCTCTCTCTCTCTCTCTCTCTCTCTCTCTTTCTCTCTCTCTCTCTCTCTCTCTCTTTCTCTCTCTCTCTTACTCTCTCTCTCTCTCTCTTTCTGTCTCTCTCTCTCTCTTTCTGTCTCTCTCTCTAGCTACCTAAGAACCATTAGCCCGATGGCTAGCCGTTGCACACGGTCCTGTGTGTTCGACCCACCGAGCGTGCGTCTGCTAACTGATGTCATTAGCTAATTAGCATGGAGCCTCAGTTCACAGGCAGCGTTTAGCTCCCGGTTCCGACGCTCCCCGCTTGTTCCTCCTAAACCAGCGGAACATCGGGCGTCATCATTACACACGGCCAACGTTTCCATTTAGGTCATCGTGATTATCTTAATGGTACTATATATAAGAACCACAGATTCCTTCTCATTACTGACCCCTTTGGCCGGGAGGTGAACTGCAGCCTGCTGGAGCTCTAAGTGCATTCAGTGCTCTGTGGCTTGAGACAATAACAATCAGAAAATAATGTTAGTTCTAATCCTAATTAAACCTTGTACACATTTAAAAGCTATGAAATCACTTTTTTTTGTTTATTATCTGCACTTCCTTCCTTTTTCTCGGTTTTACCTGATTCATATATAAGAGAAATCAGCCCAAAAGCTGTTCTACGCAACAGAGAGTCGGGGAAGCTCTCATGTTTTAACTTCAACCACAACCTGCTCACAAACTGGCAACTAAAAGCGATGTGTGCATATAAAATCCTACATGTAGTCCCTGAATGGATTCACGATACTTAGATACTTTTGAAACATTTTGAAAGCAAGTGCGAACAAAATCAATATTAAATTATCCTATTTGGGGTGATTTTCAGTTCATATGTCGGGATGGGATGTTTAACCTTCTCATTGGCATGTCTTCCGCTCCCTGGCAGCGGTCAATGAGTTGTGACAGCGTTATGAATGAGGAGACCTTGTGCCATGTCCTCTTGATGGACTTTTGAGTTCCCTTGTCCTATCAGAGTACCGTCTGATGGAGTTATAACTGACCCACGCAAGGTTACATCCTGAGTGCCGTCTCCTGTCCTGACAATGGTCTCATCCGTGTGTGTGTGTGTGTGTGTGGGTGTGTGTATGTGTGTCACTGTCAACGTACTTATGTCTTTGTCAGCTTGTGTGTGTGTGTTTATGTATGTATTGTCCTCTGTGTGTGTGTGTGTGTGTGTGTGTGTGTGTGTGTGTGTGTGTGTGTGTGTGTGTGTGTGTGTGTGTGTGTATCCCCAGCGTCTGCATGTGTGAGTGAGGAAGTGTGTGTCATTTTATTTGGGATTTGATTCGGTTCAAGGTTCCAGGTCTCTTGTGTTGTCCGCTCTCTCCCGGCTCCCCACAACTCATGTCGGGTTTGATTTAAAACCATTCAGACACTTTGTGGAAGGACGTCGGTGTCCAGACAGGATGCTTTAGCTCGTCTGTGTACCGGCTACAGGAAAAGTTTACCTGTCGCCGACCGAGTTTGTGTTCACTGTTGGCCAAAGAGGGATACTGGCAATAGTTATGGTCCTCTTCTGAATCTGAGGTCAGCGGTCAGCCGTTTGTCACGTGTGTTGTGGTTCCACTGGTCAGATTGTGTCCAGTCGAGACCCATTCTGTGTAACATGTGCCTACAGTACAGATCCCCCCTCAGGTACACAATTGGTCGAAAGACTAATTTGAAGCGAAAGAAGGTGAACCGCCCACAGTTAACCGCCTTGAGCTCGTCGGCCATCAGCCGATTTTAGAAGTTCATCTAAAATGTGGTTTGTGCTCCAGCAGCAGCACACCTTTATGAGGAGTTCCAGCTAGTGACTCCCATCACCTGCTTTGCCACTTTTTAACATATCTGTAGGTCCATCCACAAATGTATAAAATACATATGCCTTTTACATTTACATTTATGGCATTTGGCAGATGCTTTTATCCAAAGTGACACATTTGTCGAAAGTGACATGTAGATACAGTACATGAAGATAAGAATAGAGCAGGTTTCAAGCATTCATAATTGCAAGGTCAATGGAATGATTTTCATAGGTTGCCTGCATAATAGCTGGGATAAGAGCAGTAGTGCCATTCTGAGTGCATTACCAACATCTAAAAACATACAATATGCTAAACAATACTAAGTACTATTATTTAGTGCTAAGATGTACAAACATGCAAGTCCTAGGGTTGGGAGAGGGAAGGTGGGGATGGGGGAGCTCATTCCACCACTGCAGTACCAGTGCAGAGAATAGTTGAGGCTTGGCCGAGTGATGTTTGCCTGTTTTTAGTGAAGGTGGTCATCCAGCTGAAGTTGTTGTGCGGAGCGCCCAAGCTGGGGTGTGGGGTCTGACTAATGTTTGGAGGTGGGTAGGGGCAGTTCCGCTGACAGCCATGAAGGCCAGTACCAGTGTCTTGAATCACACAAACAAACTGGTCCACTCTGTCCACACACAAAACACACACACACACACACACACACAAACAAACAAACCGGGACACTCTGTCCCTGAACAGAAGTGGAAGCTGGGCAGCCTTGGTCTCCTAATTGGGCGGAAATGCAGGGGGAATCGAACCTGCGCTCTTGACCAGCAAGTGGACCTTGTGCTTGAATGTTCCGCTTTGTTGTGCCATTGAGGGGCTGAGAGTTGTAGTGGCGTGTTTATTCCCTGGCTCCCTTCCCGGAGCCACAGAAGGACACCATTTCATTTTAATTCCTGTGAAAAGTTGCCATTATTGAGCCGAGCGATCGTGTTGTGATGATCTTCTGCTACGAGTTCACCAGCGCTCTACACCTATTCATAAATTCATGCTGAGGATGGCGCTGTATGCGATGGCTGCTGTGTTGCGAGCTCTCGTACGCCGATGAGGTTTTTTGTTATTTATTCTTTTAATTGTGACTATCCTTGCACAGGAAGTTAGCAGCAAGTTCACTTACGACAGTTGTACACTTCTGGAGATTAGAACGACAGTCGCTCGCCGCCTACCAGAGTTTTTCAAGTCTTTCGACTCAGAGTCGTGGCTGGACTATTCTATTTCTATTTTGCACAGTTCTATTTCTATTTTGTATACTTTTAATAATTACTGTCGGCTGTCGGGCGTTTTGCACAAAAGGTTTTTCACTCACTGCTTATACTCACGTGTAAACTGTGAAGTGACAATAAAAATACTTGAAACTTGAAATCCATTCATACGCTGTTCATCCATTCATCCACAGATCCGTAGTTCATTGTACATCTAGGTGTGTTATGCGCACAAACAGACGCAAACACACACACACACACACACACACAAAGGCGTGCAACCTGTCCCTCCTCTTGCTCCTTACTACCCCTGAGAGATGAAGAGCGGGAGAAAGTGGGGGAAAAACTACAGTCAAATATGTTTTTCACAGGGAGGAAAAATATACGTCATGAAGTCAAATGTCTAAGATGGTTTTAACGAACGCCAAGAGTACCATCTATCCATCCATTCTCAATAAGCTTCAAATTAAATGTGTAACACACACACACACAGACACACACACACACATACACACACACATACACATACACAGACCACATATACACGCACACATACACACACACCACATATGCACACACA
>PIJE02000575.1:108028-118028 GCA_002895965.2 Coryphaenoides rupestris | reverse complement strand
AGGGGGGCAGCTGTTTACCAAACCTAATGGGTTGGTAATGTACCGATTATCGCCGCGTGGTAATTGTGTTTTTTTTCCGCTCCGTTTGAGAAATCCCTCTGACAGACGCGCGGTGATTTGTAGACCATTATATAGAGATCTCTCCGCCGCCGGCCTCGTCCAGAGATACGTATATATATACAGGATATGGATGGGTTAATATGCTGCTAATATCACATTGACAGGGGCAGTTAAATAACAATAAACCTTTCCCGTAGGCCCCATTTAGTTGTTTAACGCAATAACGAGAGTTTTTGTTCTGTTCTGTCTTTTCGTCATTTTCTCTCTCTGATTTTCTTATGAATCTAAGAAGCCTCTGTCTTCTAACCCTCCCCTTATCTCTCTCTCTCTCGCTCCTTCTCTCTCTCCTTCTCTCTCTCTCTCTCCCTTTACTCCTCTCTCTCTCCCTCTTTCTCTCTCTCTCTCTCTCTCTCTCTCTCTCTATCTCTCTCTCTCTACCTCTCTCTCTCTCTCTCTCTCTCTCTCTCTCTCTCTCTCTCTCTCTCTCTCTCTCTCTCTCTCTCTCTCTCTCTCTCTCTCTAACCCCCTCTATTAAGTCGGGTACGGGAAATGAGGGCGTGGGGTCAGTCACTGAGGATTAGTCTGGTCCCAGGACTTCAAACGTTCCATTCCGGCCCAGGAGATAATCATAGCCAGGTTCACCAGGAAATTAACTTGCGGCCTTTCAGAGAGTGTGGGTGTGATTCTGAACTTTGTGCTGCTCTCGCATCACACATATTAGTGCACTTACCAAATAAACTAATTTAAGACAAACATGAGTACAAGTGTGAATGTGTGTGTGTGTGTGTGTGTGTGTGTGTGTGTGTGTGTGTGTGTGTGTGTGTGTGTGGGATGCCATGAGATCTGACGCAACCACCATGCCTGCTGGCTGCCTCACGGCTTCTTGTCTAGCAGCAGTCCACTCCTGCTAATGAAATGCAGTAATTCCTACCTTAAATAATAACACGTCTCCTGCATCGCAATGTCGGCAGAAGGACTACTGGTCCTCCTCTCTTGTGGAGCGGCTCCGGCTGATAAAAAACCTCATTCAACATATGATTTCTTGCCTACTATAATCCCTCTTGAGGCAACATCGGGCTATTAAGTGGATTTGCCTTCCATTTTTGCGCAGGCAAACTCGAATGACGGGGTCGGACCTCACCTAGCAGGACGCACTCTTAATGGAATCTAACTTTTTGCGAGCATTGAGCACGTATATCGCTGTCCACTATATAAGGGAGAATTGCTTAGATTTTACGCACAAGGAATGTGCTTTTGAATTGGTGCATAACATTGAACATTAAACTAATTATAGAGAAAAATAGAGACAAATTCTGAAAATATAAGCAATATAAAGGTGCAATTTAAAGAAAAGATGTGGGTTAATGTAACGCAATCGTGGTTGTCCATAGGGGAAGGTGACTAATTCTATGTGGAGAAAGGAACGAGGGATGTATAAAATAATGTCTACCTCTCAGCCAGTAGGGCGAGAGATATCGACAATGATGGTACAGAGAGAGAGGGAGAGAGAGAGGTGGGGGAGGAAGGGGGAGGAAGAGGAAGTCATCTTATTCCAGATGAATCTCACCAGGCTCTAGATTTGCCTCCCCCCCCCCCATAACACTCAGACACACATGTGTACACACACACACACACACACACACACTAAGAGCAACAAAGTAAAATCTCACAGGGACTCTCGATCCACACAAATACCGTACATCCGCAAACACAAGCACCAAGCTATGTGCAAAACACACACACACACACACACCGAGGTGATTCTATTGTGGCTGTGCTGTTTTTACATGATTATGTTCTTATGGTAAGTCGCTCTGCACAGATATCACACACACACACACACACACACACACACAGATAAATAATACCACATGAATATCACCTGCCTTGTGTTCTCTCCTTTAGAGAGGGTTTAGCGGGAAAACTCTCTCTCTCTCTCTCTCTCTCTCTCTCTCTCTACTACCTCTCCTCTATCTCTCTCTCTCTCTCTCTCTCTCTCTCTCTCTCTCTCTACTCTCTCTCTATCTCTCTCTCTCTCTCTCTCTCTCTCTCTCTCTCTCTCTCCTCTCCTTTCTCTCTCTTTCTCTCTCTCTCTCCTCCTCTCTCCTCTCTCCCTCTCTCTCTCTCTCTCTCTCTTATCTCTCCTTTGCACTCCTCGTCCTTCCTCTGGACATCTCCTCTGCTATTGGACATTGGCTACGTTTAACAACACTATATCCCAGGCTCTACGTTTGAATTCACCTTTCTTGTCCCCACACACACCAACGACGCTAATCCAACACCCATCACCCATCTTGTGGACACATTCTTCGCCGCTGAAGACACAGAGGAGGAGAGAGAGAGGAGAGAGACAGAGAGAGGAGAGAGGAGAGAGAGAGGAGGAGGGGGGGGAGAGAGAAGAGACACAGAGAGAGAGAGAGAGAGAGAGAGAGAGAGAGAGAGAGAGAGAAGAGAGAAGAGAGAGAGAGGTTAGAAGGAGAGAAAAGGGGAGAGTTAGAGAGAGTGGAAGGGGGAGGGAGGATAGACTATCTGGGTGGCAGGAAGGAAGGCTTAGAGGAGAGGAAATTATCTTCCTTTACTTCTACTGCTCCTTATCCGTTGTCTCTCTCTCTCTCTCTCTCTCTCTCTCTCTCTCTCTCTCTCTCTCTCTCTCTCTCTCTCTCTCTCTCTCTCCTTATCCCTGCTCCACCTGGGAGGTGGAACTGTAAGACAGTGGTACAGGATTAATGTATGTGTGTGCACATGTGTGTGTGTATTTATGTGTGAGTCACACATATCTAGTGTGACCCTAGATATTTAGTAAATGTATTTCGTTACGATCGTGTGTGTGCGTGTGTGTGTGTGTATACACGCCCCTCACCATCATCATCATCATTCTCAAACGCTGTTTCATGAAACAAACAAACAAACATGCTTTCATATTATTAACACACATGACAAGGAGGAGACCTGCTTTGCATTAAGTGGTGTTAGTTGTGGTGTGTGTGCGTGTGTGTGTGTGCCCGTGTGTGTGTGTGTGTGTGTGTGTGTGTGTGTGTGTGTGTGTGTGTGTGTGTGTGTGTGCGTGTGCGTGTGTGTGTGTGTGTGTGGAAGTGCTGCTGACCTTCCGGGGTCCTAATAGTCCCCGGGGTCTCCTGACATTTCTCCCGTCTCCGTACTAATTCTCCCGCCTTGATTCTGGCGGCTCGCTGACATTTCAGCCCCCGGTTTATGAATCCGCGCGGCGGGATTAACTGTGTTGTACGCAAGCAAACAAACAAACAAACAAACAACAAATGTTTTTTGTTTTGTTAGTTTTTTGTTTGTTTCTTGTGCGCGTCGATTGTGTCACGGTTGTCGTCACACTTTAGAGTGATGTTTGACATCGTCGCAATTCTGTTTTTCTAACCCATCCTCTTCATTCTGTCTTGCTCAATCATTAATTATAATCATTTTTGGGGGGAAATGTGCGACATTTATTCCACACACATTCCATCTCCATAAAAAAGTGACCAATTGAACCTTTAAGTATAAGAACCATGCTGTTAAAAAGTGATAGAACCGCTTTTAAACTCCTCCCGATGCAATGAGAGAAACGCCGGACAAATAACATCAATATTCTGACAATAAGGAGGATACACTCTTAAATCTGATGAATGACCTCAAGCTCTCATGCAGAGGTCACCCGACTTTGTCACCATTAGTCTCTCTCATTCTATCTATGTCTTCTCTTTCATTCACTCAATCTCATTCTTTCTTGAGTTCCTCTTCTCTGTCAGATTTCCGTCTTCAATGCCATTCAATGTATGCTTTTGTGTGTGTGGGTGCGTGCGTGCGCGTGTGCACGTCTTTGTGTGTTCATTTCCTCCCAGCCGGTTGCTGGTACTTTGTTAAGAGGCTGAGTAATTAGTCTGAGAAAATGGAACGCTTTCAACAAACAGCTGCATCCTCCTCCACCTCCTCCACCTCCTCCACCCCTCCACCTCCACCCTCAACCACCTCCCGTCCCCTCCCCGCTCCTTTCCTCCACTCCTCCGGGTTGGAGGAGAGCCCCTCTCTGGTGGAATTGCATAGGGTGGAGGGGGGTGAGGAGGGTGGAGTCTAGGCGAAGAAGGCACAGGTAACGTGTTGTTAGTTCCGGAATGTATCGCGATGGAGATTGGTGAAATATAAACATAATCGTGTACAATCAAACGTTAGGAAAGTTGGAGGTCTCTACGACCTTGGAATAGCACAATGGACCTAGGCACATCAGATACAGAGATACGAACAAAGGCGCAGACACACACATGGACACCACAGACAGACACACACACCTGGGGATATCAGACACAACACACATAATAGTGGATATCACACACACACACACACACACACACACACACACACACACAACACACACACACACACACACACACACACTAGAGACACAACACACACACACAAAACACACACAACACACACTAGACACACACACACACACAACACACACCATGTTTAAGACACGTCTGCCAATAGGAGGTAAGGCAGTTACAATCATGATGTCTGTGTAGTTCATCAGCGCACCACACACCGTACTTGATATTGCTGATGCTAGTGCCAACGTGTGTGCTAACTCACAATCCAGTCCTCCAGTGTGAGCTCGTGTGTGTGTGTGTGTGTTGTGTGTGCGTGTGCTGTGTGTTGCGTGTGTGTGTGCTGTGCGTGTGTGTGTGTGTGTGTGTGTGTGTGTGTGTGCGTGTGTGTGATGTGTGTGTGTGTGTGTGTGTGTGTGTGTGTGTGTGTGTGTGTGTGTGTGTGTGTGTGTCTGTGTGTGTGTGCTGTGTGTGTGTGTGTGTGTGTGTGTGTGTGTGTGTGTGTGTGTGTTTTCCACAGACAACACCATCAGAGGTCAAAGGTGACCAGTGCTCAGTCTGTCCAGCAGTATCCAGCAGAGCTGATCAAGGTGTGTAAATGTCCAACAAGACAAAATCTTACGGAAATGGAGCGGTGAAATATTGGTGCAACAATCCTTCATGACTAAGGACTTTTAGTGGGTCACCTAACCATGTTTCTAATTTTCACTATATGTACATTCAAGTTTTGGAACGATACAAAAAGTCTTTGGTATTTTTCTTGCTGCATAATTGCAGTGTATTCCATATATTGAAATAGGGCCTGGAACTGTTTCTACTATAGAATGCGTCCTTCATGGTTCTGAACATGGCTCAAGTGAGGCTAGTTGGTATTGTAAAAGTCCCAGGGGCTCCGATGGAGATACGACATTGTTATACTTTTAATTACATGGAACTGATACACGTCATAACCTGTAGGTTATGATACATTGATAAATCTTCAAGCACCATCACTCCTTAAATCAACAGTACTGGTGTTCCCAATCCGTTCGATTGTCGTCTGATCCTGGAGTAAGTTGTGTATGATGACTCCTATTTGGATTATGTTTCTCATATTTATTAGTTATGTGGTGTATCTGATCATATCTTTGCGATATCTCACTATTCATGTATTTGTATAACTCGGTTGAAATTTGTTTGCAAAGAACACTACCAAACATTAGGCAAACATACAGCGCCGCGAGAAGCTGTTTCCAGGCGTTTCCATAAGCAACCTGTATAAAAAAGTACTCTTCACACAGAGAAGGCTAAATTATATATAGAACCTATAACGTAACTGGCGATTTAGAACAAATCGTAGGAAAATGAAAACAAAAAGGAATGCATGATGTAAGAACTGGCTGGTGTTGAAGATCGTTCTCACGCGCCAATATGAAATGGCCGGGGTCACAGCCACCAGCCAGCAATATCTCCCCTCCGTACGCACCTAAGAGGCCTACGACTGAGCGCACGCCGGGATTTGTCAGAGCAAGCTCACGCACAGAATCGGTGATTGAAGATGTTAATCTCTGCCCAGGGCAATCCGACACGCGTTACCCCAGAAACACCATCACCACCAACCACCTCCACACCACACCACCACCACCCACCACCACCACCTCCACTACCACCCACCACCACCCACACCACACCACCACTCACCACCACCACCACCCACCACACTACCACCACCTCCACCACCACGACTCACCACGACTCACCACCACCACAGCTCACCACCATGGCTCACCACCACCACGGCTCACCACCACCACCATGCTCACCACCACCACCACCACCACCACCATGGCTCACCACCACCACCACCACACCACCACCACCACCACCACCACACCACCACCCCCCCCCCAGCACCACCACCACCCCCCACCACCACCACGCACTACCCCCACCACCACCACCAGCACCACCCCACCACCACCAAACTTTGGGAGTTGTCCTCCACCACCACCAGCACCAGCCATCACCACCACCACCACTACCACCACCACCACACCACCACCACCACCACACCGCCACCACCAGCACCACCACCACCACCACCACCACCACCACCCCCACCCACCACCACCACCACCACCAGCACCACCACCACCACCACCACCACCACCACCACCACCACCACCACCACCAGCACGCACTACAACCACCACCACGCACCCCACCTCATACCACACCCAACCACCACCCAGCACCCCCCACCCCACCAGAGATGGACAGCTCTGCTCGGAGATAAGCGCACCCCCCCCTCCTCCCACCTCTCTCCCTCCCTCCCTCCCTCTCTCCCACTCTCCCTCCCTCCTTCCCTCCCTCCCTCCTTCCCTCCCCCCCCCCCTTGTTTCCTCAGCACTTGACGGATTCTTGGAGTGAAATTAGTTTTTGGAAGATGAAATAGCCAATGGCCCCCTATAGGCCCCGCCACATAATGGCATCGTACGGAGAGTCAAAAACAACCATTTGTAAGGAGGAGTACTAACCCGGCTCTGCGGAGCTCCAAGGACGGGCTGTGCTGCTAGCAGGGGCGCCCGCGTGTGTGGCGTTAATGCTAATAGCAAATGTAATTTTTAAAATGGCCGCTCCTCTCGGGTCGTACATCAGTCTTTGACTTCTGTAATGATCACCCAGGCTATTGTTTGTACTCCTTTACACGCGCGCACCCAGTAAACACAATTACTGCCCGGCGGTCCATCAGTACTCCGCTGGTCGGTAATTATGGGCTTTCATTTTTTCAAAACCAAATATAACAGGCTTTATTTTAGAAAGTTAACTTTTTTTTTTATGTTACCCCCCCCCCCACTTTCTTTCTCTCCCTCATCTCTCTTGCTCTAGTCCTTTCTCTCCCTCTATCTACGTATCTCTATCTATATCCTCTAAGATCTATCGTATATCCTTTTCTATCTCGATCATCATATCTCTATCTCTAGCTTTTCTCTATCTCTATTTTTTTCTCTAGCTTTTTCTCTAGCTCTATCTCTTTTCTCCCCTGGATTGCAGGTGGCCCTGCTCCAACGAACACACACACACACACACATATACAACACGACACACACATCACACACACACCACACCAGCACACCACCACCTACTCTATACTATGTGCAATAAATAGATATATCGAGATCTTCATCTAGAATATACTGTAAGCACGATAGACCACACCACACACATACACACACAGACACACACATAGAGCCACATGCACACAGAGACACACACACACACACACACACACACACACACATACATAGCACATATAGAGACACACGCACACATGGAGACACACACGCACACACACACACACACGCACCGAGTCACGTGCAGGCTCTTCAGCTGCTGTGTTTTAATTGAGTCGGTCCAAAGTGCTGGCGGAGCACAAGAATATGACTGATATGGATTAGAACAGCCCCCCCCCCCCCCACTCCCGCCATTGATCTCCCAGAGAAGGGGGGGGGGGGGGGGGGTGGGGGGTGGAATGAGGGGACGAGAGAACATGGCGGAGAGAGAGAGGGTGATGCAGAGAGGGCGAGGGGAAGGGGACAGCAGGTTCCACCTTTTTTTCCTCCACATTGATTTCTGCACAGGGAGAGAGATGGCAGAGAAACAGAGAGAGACAGAGGGAGATGGATGGAGGGAGGGGGGGGTGGAGGGAGGGAGGGAGGGTGTATGGATGGATGAAGGGGTATTATGGGAGAGTGGAGCCTTCCTCTCTACATCGATTGATTGATTGAGGGGGGCTGAGGGCAGAGGGGGTCAGAAAGGAGAGAGGGGGGGAGAGGGGTAGACGTAATACATAGAGAGAGAGAGAGAGAGAGAGAGAGAGAAAGAGAAGAGAGAGAGAAAGAGAGAGAGAGAGAGAGAGAGAGAGAGAGAGAGAGAAGTATGCATGATCGAGAAAGAGAAAGAGATAGCGAGGGGAGGGGAGAGAGAGACGGAAGAAAGTGTAAGAAAAGAGGTAGATGGTGGGGGAGAGAGGAGTTGGGGGAGGAATAGGGGAGAACAGAGGAAGAGAGGAGGCGAGCGAGGGAGGGAGAGAGAGACACATAGTCTGATTGCTCTCCTTAAGCCCACAAATGGTTTAATTTCACAACCGTGTCACTCCAAACCTCCCACGAAACCCAGACAGCTCTGGGTGGGTTGGGGTGTGTGTGTGGGGTGGGTGTGTGGGTGTGGGTGTGTGTGTGTGATAAATTGAAGGTTGTGCTGCAAACGGAGAGATGAGCTTCACTTACGCAATGTATGTGAATGTGTAAATCACTCTGTGTGTGTGTGTGTGTGTGTGTGTGTGTGTGTGTGTGTGTGTGTGTGTGTGTGTGTGTGTGTGTGTGTGTTGTGTGTGTGTGTGGTGTGTGTGTGTGTGTGTGTGTGGTCTCTGTGTCTGTCTCTTCTGGTCTAATGGCTTCTCTCCTCCCCGATCCTCACCTCTCTCTCATCTGCTATCCCCTCCCCTCTCCTCTCCACTTCTCGCTCCTTTCCTCCTTACTGCCTTCTCTCCCTCCTCTCATCTCCTCTCCTCATCTATCCCCTCTCCTCCTCTCCTCCTCTCCTCCTCTCTCTCTCTCCTCCTCTTCTCTGTTTGCTGTGGCGTGAAATGGTTTTTGTGCAGCCCATTACCCTACCAGTACGTTGTCCTGTCACCTCAGCCCTCTGACACCGACACCCAGACAGAGAGAGAGACACCCAGACACAACCAGAGAGAGAGAGAGAGACAGCCCTGTGTGACAGAGAGACACCCAGACACAGCCAGAGAGAGAGAGAGAGACACCCAGACACAACCAGAGAGAGAGAGAGAGAGAGACAGCCCTGTGTGACAGAGAGACACCCAGACACAGCCAGAGAGAGAGAGAGAGAGACACCCAGACACAACCAGAGAGAGAGAGAGAGACAGCCCTGTGTGACAGAGAGACACCCAGACACAGCCAGAGAGAGAGAGAGAGACACCCAGACACAACCAGAGAGAGAGAGAGAGAGAGACAGCCCTGTGTGACAGGTACAAACTATTGGAAATTGGTGTTGGAGGAAAAACCTATGACATCATAAAGTCAATGTACAACAACAACAAATGCGCTGTTAAGATTGGCAAACAACACACAGACTTCTTTCCCCCAAACCGGGAGGTTAGACAGGGATGCAGCCTGAGCCCAACCCTCTTCAACATGTACATCAATGAATTGGCAAAATCTCTAGAACAATCTGAGGGACCTGGCATCTCCCTAGGAGACACACAAGTCAAACACCTCCTGTTCACAGATGATCTGGTGCTGCTGTCTCCAACCAAAGAAGGACTACAACAGCACCTTGATCGACTACACAAATTCTCCCAGACCTGGGCCCTGACAGTAAATCTAACCAAGACAAAAATAATGCTTTTCCAAAAAAGACCCAGCCTCCAGCAACACAAATATAAATTCTTTCTCGATGCAACTCCCGTAGAGCATATAAAAAACAGAGTAAATTAGAATGCTATTTGGCCCTAAACAGACAATACACAACGGCAGAATACCTGAGCACTGAGTCCCAAACTCAGGACATCCTTGACTAGAGACTAGAGAATTTTGAAACCTTAACAA
>PIJE02000575.1:86825-92718 GCA_002895965.2 Coryphaenoides rupestris | reverse complement strand
TCTGGGTCTGTGTCGATAATAGTCTCCATTCCTTCTGTGAGCACTTCCACACACAAACACAAACACTACTAAAGCCTTCCATACTATGTGTGTGTGTGCGTGTGTGTGTGTGTGCGTGCGTGTGCGTGCGCGTGTGTGTGTGTGTTTCTCGTGACGCCCTGTTTCCTTGAATTCGAGCCCTCACGGAGAATATACCCATTCACGTGATAGATGAGGTACTATGGACGCGCCGTTGTAATTGCCTGGCTAATTTGAATGCTGTGATCGCGTACTTAGCAAAATGACCGCAGCTTGAAGCTATTAGGGCCGTGATGTTATGAAAGAGTATGTTGTTGTCTGGAATTCACCCACAAAATGCATAAACGTAACCATTATTTAATAATAATGGTCAGGTGATATTTCACACCATGATACAAACCTTTTTTAAAACGTGTTAAATACATTGTTGAAGGGTTAACGCCGTCTTACCTGTTAAACCCAAAACATTTAATTTGAAATGAACAACACCAAATTTGTGTTAAATTGGCCGTGGCTCGACACCCCAGTCACCGCGTTTCATTTGGTTTCATGTGCTTTTGCATTGCTTAATGGGCTTTACGAGGCGTGCCCTGGTTAATATTCCTCATTTAATTACTCTTCCAGCAAAATGTTTCTTTATTACCCAACCTGACCTTTTCCCAGTTCTACTTTCTGCCAGAGATTGCCAGGGAATCTAAATAAGTCCTGATTATATTTTATTTTTAATATTATTATAATCTATTATCTATTATTTATTGTCATTTGGACATAACTGTCAGAGGCATCGGTAGAGAGAGGTTGGGATAGAATGTGGGGAAGAGACAGAGAGAGAGCGAGTTTGAACAACGTTGATTACTGCACATTTTTGCTAATTCAGAATATTTGTATCGTATTTCCTCCCCCAAAAAAGTGCCTCGTTATGTTCTCCGATGCGTCAGGCCCGCTGTTGCTTTCTAATTTGATTTCTACTTCCGTTTTTCACCTTTCTAAACGGCGTGCTATGCTATGCTAACGCGAGCGCCACCAGAAGCGGTTACTTCGCCACCTCCATTGTTCTGTCGCTTCTGTTACCGTGGCAACCGCCTTCCACCTGGTGCTCACATGGCACCCGTTATTCACACCTTCCTCTCTCTCCCGCTCTCTCTCCCCCTCCGTTCTCACTGTGGTTTTGGTTTATTCTACTGTTTCCTCCACTTTCTGTCCATAATTTGTTGATCTATAACGGTGTTATTGTTGTTGTTGTCATATGACTGTATGGGTCTCTCTCTCTCTCTCCACCATCTTGTCTCGGGATTGTTTTATATGTCGTTTTATTTTCTTTCTGATTCAGTTCCTTCTGTTATATTCATATGATTCATGATTTTATTTTATTTTTTATTATTTTTTCCCCCCTGGTCTCTCTCTGCATGTGCGTTCCCCTTATAATATCTAATATAATATAATATGTGGGTTTTATTGGCATGGAAACAAACATTTACAATGACAAAGTACCTAAAAAGTCAAGTAAGATATGAAAATTACATAAATGTTCCCTCTCTCTCTCCCTCTCTCCCTCCCCGTCTCTCTCCCTATCTCTCAGCTATAACCAATCATACTAATACACACAAACACACACACACACACACACACCACACACACACACACACACACAGATTAAAAAGACACTTTTTCATGGCAAGCACTCAGAGACATACAAATGCAGACACAGTCGCATGACATTTTCACACACGTAACACGCAGACACATGCAGACACACACTCACACACACACACACATGCACACACACACGCACACACGCACGCACACACGCACACACACATGCACAGACCACACTCTCACACACACACACACACACACGCACACAACACATGCACAACACCACTCACGGGAGGAAATGTAATCATGTTAGCTTCCTGGACCGGTCAATTTGTAATTCATGCTCTCCAGGTGGATTAATCATTTTTGACAGAACTTTATTGACCAAGACAGACAGTGCCCCCCGCCCGCTGCTAGTTACTTGCCAGACATCAAACTCGTATGTTACAAGTATCCTGCTGTTGTGTGCGATGCGTGTGCGTCGTTGCGTGTTTGTGTGTGTGTGTGCATGCCCTTTGCATGTGGAGGGGTGGCTTTGTCCCTATATGTTTAAAGTTGTAGCCAGTAGTATCATCTATTTTCTGTGTGTGTGTGTGTGTGTGTGTGTGGTGTGTAGTTCATTATACGGTGTCGTGTGTGTGTGTTGTGTGTGGTGTGTGTGGTGTGTGTGTGTGTAGTATCATTATACGGTGTGTGTGTGTGGTGTGTGTTGTGTGTGTGTGTGCGTGTGTGTGTGCGTGTGTGTGTGTGTGTGTAGTATCATTATCGGGTGTGTGTGTGTGTGTGTGTGTGTGTGTGTGGTGTGCGTGGTGTGTTGTGTGTGTGTGTGTGTGTGTGTGTGGTGTGTGTAGTATCATTATTCTGAGTGTGTGTGTGTGTGTGTGTGTGTGTGTGTGTGTGTGTGTGTGTGTGTGTAGTATCATTATACGGTGTGTGTGTGTGTGTGTGTGTGTGTGTGTGTGTGTGTGTGTGTGTGTGTGTGTGTGTGTGTGTGTGTGTGTGTGTGTGTGGTGTGTGTGTGTGTGTGTGTGTAGTATCATTATTCTGTGCAGATGCTGACCTTCAGCAGGCCAGTGTTGGAGGACAGCACTCATTCCGCTGTCTTCTCTTTCTTCTCCTCTTTTCTTCATTCCCTCTCTCCCTCTCTCCTCTCTCTCTCTCATTCTCTCTCTTTTGCTCTCTCTCTCCCTCCCCCTCCCTCCCTCTCTCTCTCTCCCTCTCTCTCCCTCCCCCCCTCTCTCTCATTTTCTCTCTCTCTTCCTCCCTCTCTCCCTCCCTCCCTCTCCTTTTCTCTCTCTCTCTCCACCTTTTCTCCTGCTTTCCAAGTCTCTTGACCCTGCTCGGTGGCACAGTGCTTGCACTGCTGCCTCACAGCAAGAAGGTCCTGGGATCGATTCCCGTCTGGGGCGCTGTTGACTGTGGGGTGCCCAGGTGGGCGATCTCCCAGGTGGGCGATCTCCCGGCCTTTCTGTGTGGAGTTTGCATGTTCTCCCCGTGCTCCGCGGGGTCTCCTTACGGAGTAAAAGAACCCCAATTAAAAAACATGTGAAGATCGCCTCTCCTGACCACATCCCTGACCAAGATGTGGATGTAAAACCTGGAGTTGTTGGTCCCCAGGTGCCGTCAAATGGCTGCCCACTGCTCCTGGCTGCCCCTGGAGGTGCAGTAGGATGGGTCAAATGCAGAGGACACATTTCCACGGGCCACCCTCCCTGCATGCGTGTGTGTGTGTTTGGCGGCCGCCACTTCCCGCTGTGTGTGTTGTGTGACCACTATGTGTGGATTAATAAAGATCTTCTTCTTCTTCTTCCTATTTCAAATAACCACACGTTTTTTCCTCACATTACAATCTTTTCTTCATCTCACACGTCTTCCTCTCCCCTTTCTCTCTCTTCCTGTCCTGCTCTAATAAACCTTCATCAGTCCCCTTCTCTTCTCTTTGTTTGCTTGCCTCCTTGCCCCCTTGCTGTGGCTCCTTGGCTCCTTGGCTCATTGTTTTCTCGTTTCCTTGGCTCATTGGTCCCTTGGCTTCTTGTTTCCGTGGCTCATTGGCTCCTTGGTTCCTTGGCTCCTTGTCTTCTTGGCTCATTGTTTTCTTGTTTCCTTGGCTCCTTGTCTTCTGGTTTCCTTGGTTACTTGGTTCCTTGTCTCCTTGGCTACGAAGAATACACATAATGTACATTCTCTGATCTCCGCACCTCAGGAGTGTGTGAACGCACACCTCCACCTCGCTCCTCCACCTTCTCCCCATTGTATCCCGATCTCTTTCCCTCCCCTACCTCCCCACCTGCTGCCTTTACTCCCCCCTCCATCTCCCTCCTCTCCCCCTCTCCCCCCCCCCTCTACAACCTCTACCCCCTCCTCCCCGTCTTCCCCTCGCCACCTCTGCCTCCGTCTCCCTCCTCCACCTCCACCTCCTCCTCCACCTCCCCAGAGTTCCAGGAGGACTCCTTTCCCCCCGTGGCCGGCGGTCGGGGGGAGGTATAGAGGGACCATCAGTAGTCAGGTGGCGAGGGGGTGGGGGCGGAGGGAGGGCGGAGGGGGGTGGGGCGGAGGAGGGCGGAGGGAGGCGGGGGCGGAGGCATGACCAGCCATATCCTTACCTCCATTAATCTCAACGCCTGGCGTGTAAACACCGGGCGGATCAGGGACACGGCGGTCGCCCTGCCATCCTTCCTGCCATGCAAATAATTTACCACCCGGCTGCTTTATACAGCAGCCCCCCCGGGGGGGGGGGGGCTGGACGTATGTCCCGGTCAGTTTTTGTACATTTGTAATTTAGTTTGCATAGCACGGAAGCTCATCGGGAGGGGAGGGGAGCAGTGATGCCTTCTCTCTGAATTGTTCCACCCATAATGCCTTGAATCTCTGCGACGGATGGTTAGAATCCTAGAGTCGGTAAGAAACACACACGCGTGTACCTGTGGTGGCTTAGTGTGGGGTGTGGGGCAAATTACAGCATTGACACCGTCAGGTTCAGGGAGGTTCGATTCCCAAAACCAGGGCCACCCACGCTAACCTTGTGTGTGCACTCCCGGTGTTGCTTTGGATAAAAGTGTCCTACAAGTGTCACCCTCACACTACCCACCCCCCCCCCCAACCCCCCCCCCCCCGTCATGAATGTGGTAAACTTAAAACCAAAAGGTATTACACTTTAATTATGTTATCCATCTGCGTTGGAATGCCCCACTCCTAATCCTGCTTGGAAATACCCCGTTCTTAACCTCTGACCCACGCCTTAAGCACATGGTGGGACCAACTAGAGTCATGTGACTTCTAAAGGAGTCGGAGGTTAAGGGTGGTAGTGTCGGGGGGCCGCTGCAACACACACACACACTCACGCACACACACACACACACACACACACACACACACACACACACACCACAACACGCTCAGGCACTACTCCCACACACACACAATCACGCACACCTACACTCTCGCAGACTCACACTCTCTTCTCTCACTCACAACACACAACACACACACCACGCGCCATGCAATACACACACTAGCCCACAGACTCTCACTACCCGGACTGCACTCACACACACAAATTATCCGAGAGCAGCACACACAAATTAGACACACACCCATTTGACAGCTGAATCAACAAGCCTTGCCAATCACACACATGTGCCCTTCCCCCTAACACACACACACACACACACGCACACATACACACACAATAACAAACCAACATAAACTACTTAACCACTTTTCAGTAAGTAGGAAAACAGCTTATTGGCCGCCTTGCCCTCCGCCTAATAAAACTCCGAACGTCTGGCGGATCCTTAAAAAAGCTTCTTCCATCCCTTCTCCAAACACGACCATTTTCTCACCAAACCGTGTGACACACACAACACACACACACACACACACACACACACACACACACACACACACATTCAAGCCGAGAGGGTGAAGGAACTGAATCAGCGTGAAGCTTTTAAGAGCTCATCGCCCTTCATTAACCTCATTAGGTTTGCTCACTGCTAATTTCGCTGGAGTAGGCCCTTAACTCAGGCCTGCTCTTCTTGTTTTATTCAATAGCTTCATATCTGTGTTGTCCATTTTAAAATTCCCTGAAAAATCTTCTCCAAAGGTGTCTTCTCGTCTCGACATATTTTCACGCATCGGGATACGTTTTCTAGAGGGAATTTCACTCTAATGTGTCCTTAGCCGTGCCCTATTGTTATGGTTCGATTAAATGGGTCGGTTAACACATGCGTTTTGTACAAGTGTGCAATTCTTTGTCAAACTGCACAGGTATTGCGAA
>PIJE02000575.1:66825-81825 GCA_002895965.2 Coryphaenoides rupestris | reverse complement strand
CACCGATCATCAAAGCAACTTTATTTATAAAGTATATTTATAAGGACCTCTTTATGCAAAACGAAGATACAGTGCTTAACAAGGGAAGCAACAAATATAAAAACAACATTTCACTATACGTACTTGTGGGTATATCTGACAAATCAAATCTCTTGAATTTTGAAACACAGAGATAATAATAATAATAATAATAATATTTATTTATAGAGCTCTTTTCAAAATCCACGTTACAAAGTGCTTTACACAATTCTTAAAAAGTTTTAAAAAGACTTATTTTTAGATTTGGTGTATAACACCAATAAAACCAATACAGAAATAAAATAGGCAACAGCAGTACAGTTGAACAGCGAAGAAATCACAGGAAGTGAAGCGAACTACACGGGCTAACAGGAAGTTATCGGGGCTGCGCTGGCTGACAGGAAGTAGAGTGTGACTCTGCAGAGTAATATGACTTAAGAACGATCCCAGAGGAAGGCTTAGAGATGGATAAACATAGATATGGATACATAGAGCGAATCACAGCGTGAACGAGTAGTATAGCATAAAACACTAATGCCTGATAATGGGCGGTATGCGACCAGGACACATGTCTGTGGACCACCCCCCCCCCCCCCCCACACACCCTAACCCCCCCTCCCGAGGCTAACCGATACACACTAACAGGACTGGACACGCTCGCCCCAGCTGTGTGTGTGTGTGTGTGTGTGTGTGTGTGTGTGTGTGTGTATGGTTGTGTGTTGTGTGTGTGATGTGTGTGTGTGTGTGTGTGTGTGTGTGTGTGTGTGTTGTGTGTGTTGTGTGTGTTGTGTGTGTGTGTGTGTGTGTGTGTGTGTGTGTGTGCGCGTGCGTGTGTGAACTGACCCCACTCAAAGCTGTCACATGTCACTTATACACTGTTGCTATGTGGCCACCCACCCACCCCTTGGCGTGGGTGGTTGGGTGCTGGGGGGGTTGGGCGTTGGGTGGGTGCTCGGGGGGTTAAGGGGGGTCATCTCCGTCTCGATGCCCATCACACGACGATCATTCTTCGCGCGCTAATTTCCCCTAAAACGTCTTTTCTTGTCAACACATCATTTCAATCCAAATGTTTTCATAGCGTTTATCATCACCGTTGCGCCTTTTCCACAAAGCTCTTCTCATTAAGTTGTCGTGACTTGGTCTCCATAACAAGTGGCGTCTGTCTCCTCGCTGAAAGGTGAAGCCTGCTAATAAACTCCTCTCTCCTCCTCTAATGACATTTAGTCTCGCTGGGCTCTGCCTCCCCCCCGTCTCAGAGTAATGAGTTAAGCCTCTTCACTTCAAACTCTCACTTTCGTCTTATTTTCTTCCCAATTCCCCAGTCGTTTATCAGACGCTTTTCATCCCAAACAACTTGACTGTGAATCTTAGAGACGAGAGGTATAGGGGGCTTAGGGGTGCCTCGCTCAAGGGCGGTTGGGGTTTTTGAACCCCGTGATTTATTGTAATAATGTTCGTTTTTTGGTTCTGTCCTTCAAGACGCGGCCCCTTGGATCCCATAGACTACCCGGCCATGCAGCCCTGGTCGGGCCCCTACGCCGGGGCCCCTCCGCCTCCGCAGGGATACCCCCAGCCGGGGCCTGGGTACCCCAGCTCCAGCCCCCAGCCTGGGCCTGGGTCTGGATACCCCGGGTACCCCCCCGGCCAGCCCTACCCTCGGCCCGGGGACTTGCGCAGCGTTGAGCCTGGATACTACCCACACCAAAAGTAATCTCATATTTGACCATGGAGTCATGCCATTTACATTTACATTTACATTTAGGGCATTTGACGCTTTTATCCAAAGCGACTTACAAAGAGTAGAGACAGCTATATATCGCTGTGGTACATAAAGATCAGAATAGAGCAGTTTTCAAGCATTCATAGTTACGAGGCTAATAGAACGAGTTTCATAATTGCTAGGTTGCCTGCATAAACAGCTGGGATAAGAGCAGACAAATGCTTTAAGTTAAAGTGCCTGAGAGAGAGTTGAGATGCATGCTATTAAGGGTTAGTTAGTTTCTGCATCGGGGATGGCTACAGACGTTATTAGGCCCGCAGACGGGTTCAAACCGGCAACCTTTTCGTTCCGCTGGGAGTCAAACCGACCCTAACCCCCGTGCGACGAGATGATCCGGCCAGCCGTTCTAAATATCATTACCACCGTGACGTCGTTATAATGAACTTCTGAACGATGGCGTGATGTGTCATCAACTGCTCCTCGACTCCTCCTCATGTAAGCGGGTGGTCTGGCAGCGCTCGGCGCCGGGGCCGAGGTGTGTGCGATGCGGTGAGAACGTGTTCAAATAAACACTCGCCCCGTCCACCCTGGAGCTTCTGTTTATTTGATCTCCCCGAAGCGTCGGCGGGAGAGCGAGAGCGAGAGGCGTGAGCGGGAATTTGCGGTGAAAAAACAAACAAGTGATCGTCTCATCGCGTGCTCTGGGGTGACATAATAAGTGGGCGGCGACGCCGTTGATGACGAGATGAGATATATCTCGTGTTGTGTTTTATATTACTGCGGTCCACGGCCCTGACGGGAGCGCAGACATGCATCGACAAGATGAATGCGCCTGAGAGCTGTCCTGCCGCTGTCCTGCTGGGGTGGGGGGGGGAGCGTGTCGACTCCTGACTCCTTGAATGAATAACCGTCTGTTTGTGTTTGTCTGCTGGGAAATTTCCGGCGCACACGGAGCATTAGCGCCCGAGTCCTTATCCGTCTGCGGCGAGCCTCAAACACCACTTGAACCCTCCTGGTTTTCCTGCCTCGACGGCCATTATGTCAGACGTCGTTCGCCTCCTTCCCACCGCTGCCACTTGACCCCGGGGTGGAGGGGGGGGGGGTGTGGGTCGTTACACGCTTGGTTGTATTGCCCGCATACCTCTGCCTGCCATTGTTTAGGTGTGTGTGTGTGTGTGTGTGTGTGTATGTGTGTGTGTGTGTGTATAAGGCGGTGTTAACTAACACTGTCCCCCTCTCTCTCTCTCTCTCTCTCTCTCTCTCTCTCTCTCTCTGCTTCCTGTTCCTAGTCCTCGCCACCACCCACACCCCCACCCGCAGGCCCAGCACCCACAGGCCCAGCACCCGCAGGCCCAGCACCCGCAGGCCCAGCACCCGCAGGCCCAGAACCCGCAGGCCCAGCACCCGCAGCCCCAGCACCCGCAGGCCCAGCACCCGCAGAGGGGCCCCGTGAGGCAGGATGTTCCCCCCTCCCCTCCCCTGCGCGCCCAGCGCTACGACACCATGAACCGCGCTGGCGGGGGAGGAGGAGGAGGAGGAGGAGGAGGAGGAGGCGGGGCCTACAGGTGGGTGTCAGGGGGTCACGGCAGGGTCGCGGTGCCGCTCTGTAGCTCCTCCAGGCAACGTGACGACGCTGCTCACCGCTTAGCTGGAGTCGTTCTGTGGGCACCTTTAAAGTCTAAAGTGTAGGAAAGTGAGGACAATTGAAAGATATCATCAGAACTGGAGTAGCTACAAAAGAATTAAAATAATAGTTCTGCGCTAACCCAGTTCCCCAGAAATACTACTGGAGAGAGTGCAGAGTAGCTCTTTGAATTCAGAAATAGAAGGTTTCATTCGTGCTTATAGTAGTGGTGTTGGTTATTTGTAGGTGATTTATACATTATTTGGTTAGGGATGACCTCAACTAAACCTAACCCTAACCCACCGCCCCTAAGCCTAAACATAGCCCCTAATGCTAATGCTCTATAATAATGATAATGACAGCATCAACTAATGTTCATAATGTTTCATTAATGGACCCATATTGTAAAGTTTTGCCAAAATTGGAGTAGCTACAAAAACCAAAACTAAACAAAACAATTCCTGCATCGCTAAAGTTCCACAACCACGGTAACCCTGGTAACAACAACATCAACAACGGTGACCGTTCGCAGTGAGTGACTTCAGCTCATCTTCAGCTAACCTGTGGATCACCCGCGCCTGCAGACAACAATATAAACAACATAAACAACATAAACAAGCCAAGTTGTCAAATTGTTTTGACATGACGAACCGAAAAAGCTCCGGAGACGGCGATGAGTTGCAACTTGGAGCCAGGAGACGCAGACGCAGCATCAGCAGCAGCAGCAGCAGCAGCAGCAGCAGCAGCAGCAGCAGCAGCGGCGGCAGCAGCAGCAGCAGCAGCCGGGTCATGGATCTGTGTCACGTCATTATAGTTATGTTTATATGTCAGGTGGTGGATCCAGCCCCCACCCCCACCCTCTCCCTCCCCCCCCCCGTCCGTGTTGCTGTCGGCTTATCAGACGAGAATGGTTTCCTGCTGTGTGTCGCCTGGTCCCTGGTGCACGGACTGAGCACGTGCAGAACCACCGGCCCCCTATACGCGTCCCTCCTCGCCGTGTCGGCGCAGCAATAAATCAAACGCAGTGCCGATCCGTGCTCCGGCGGCGGGGCTGCTGCTTAAGAGCCCGATTGCGTTCTACGATAAATATGAGGCTTTGGAGAGCGCTCACAAATCACAAATCCTATCACACCCCCACCCCCCCCTCCCCCTTGAAGAGAGAGGAACCAGGGAGCCAGGATCGCAGCGTCTCATGTTTAGCCGCCGGGCGTTGGGGCCGGGGGGGTGAGTGGGGGGTGGGGGCGGCGGGCGGCGGGGGGGGGGGGCCTCTAGGCGTTGGGCCCCCAGGCTGTTTATACCGGATCGGTTCTGTCTGGGGCCGGCCTGTCTGTCTGACTAAGGCAGTTGTGATCCTTGCAGAACTCCCAGCTGCCCTGTTCTCTCGCCTCCTCGGAGTGGCCGTGCTTTTCTTTAAAAATAAAAGTCTGCAGTCTAGACGTCACGCAGCAGTGATGTCGACTCTCTTCTCTCTATTTCTGTTGTTATTGTTGCAATTCTCGTAACTATGAATGTTGCATTGAGTGCCGACCTTAGATTGACTCAAGATCAGAATCTGAATCTGAATCAGCTTTATTGCCTTCGTGCTTTTGTGAAATTGGTGCCTAACATTGAATATTAAATAGAGAGTAGTAATATAGAAATTTAAAATATATATATAAAGATTCCAAAAATATAGACACAAAATATATACAAAATATGCAATAAAAAGGTGCAATTTAAAACGAAGGTGACGTCAGAGCATCTGAGGGTGATCTGACATTTGGGGCTTTTTGATGCTAACTGCTCAAACCATTGCACTAAACTACAACCGGCACTAAACTAAACTAACCTAAGCTAACCTGCGTGTCTTGTCTTGTGTGTGTGTGTGTGTGTGTGTGTGTGTGTAGGCACCCGAGGGAGCCCCTCCCCGACCAGTACGGCTACCTGGGGGCGGAGGGGGCGAAGCGGCAGAACCACCAGCCCAACCCCCGGCAGAAGAACCCGCTGAGCGCGGCCGTGTAGCCAGAGACACGCTACGCAGGTGTTCCCAGGTGTTGGCTTCGGGCGGGAAGCTAACACGCACCGCGCACGCACCTTAGCATCACCTTTAGCTGATTTTCCGTTTCCATTAAGAAGGTTCAATCTTGATCTACATGATCTGAATGTAGCAAGAGTAACACGTGTGCTTTTTTTTACGGGATGTTTTCGTGGATTTTTGCTTCGCATTTCCTTCAGTGCAATATGGTTTGAGATTGTATTCCGACCAAAGTAGATTTAGCCCAAAATGGATAGGATGCAACAATCGACTTTGAAAAAAGATGAGGGAAAACATTTCAAATAGATGAGTTAGATTAGTAGACTCAAGCCAAGGTACAAACGAAGCATCTTGTGTATTTCATTACAGCACGACTTCCAGATAGTTAGATAGACTATAATTAACTTTATTAATCCCGAAGGAAATTCTTGTGCCTGTCACGTCCTTCTTTAACATAGTTGTTCACTAGACCAACGAACCAGCAATATAACCTTAAAAGCACAAACACAAGATAACAACAATGCATGCTCATTCACACACGTGTCCGCCCTAACTAGACACATGCATACGACACACTCGTCCACTGAGGAGAGAGGGTGGACGACACGGACGACAACAAAATAAAATCCACTAAACTTAGCGACGAATGTGTTTGGATCGATGACGCCAGATGCGTTTCACATCCGATTGAGCTGGAAATGTAGAATGTCAGAATGTAAACTGTTTTGTATCTTAGGTTGATTAATAATACCTGTACCTTTTCAATTGAATACATAAAGTACATTTCTTGCAATGCCTTACTCAATCTTATAATAATTATAATGATGCAAGTGCCAAACCTTCAAAAACAATGAACTCATCCTTGCGCTTTTAAGCATTTCTTGATTTTTAAAGTCATCATATTATTATTATGTCTTCTGATTTCAGTGATTGCAAGGTGAATTCCCCTTGATTTATCAACGTCGCTTTTATACAATGTAAGAATGGATTACGCAAAGCCTTGCTATGATTGAAGTACAACTTTGGTACAGCAACAGACGATGATACTTTGTCATAGTCTTTTTTCTATCATGTATTGTAACGTACTTTTTTCTATCATGTATTGTATGTTTTTGTATATTTTTAACCACACCTTTCAGATGATCAGAACAGTATTTTGGGTTCCAGGTACTTGTCGGAACGCCATGTATTATGAAGCAACGCTCTCTGATGAAATGTGTTCCTGGTTGCGCAACCCTGTGACCGCCGCTACCGCTACCAGCTGATTTATCGTTTATTTGTACAAACCCTCTTCAATCCGCAAGTCCTCATCGTCCAGAACATTCCTGTCTGTATCTAATCAGTTGCCATTCCTCAAATTCCCTGAAAAACAGCCACTAAATCGGTTAGCCGTTGAACGTTACCTTTGAATGTAAGAAGTACGTCACAGTTCCTTGAAATGCGGCGTCGTAGTTAGCGATGCTAACTCGCTTAGGCTACCTATGTTACGGTGGGGCTCGTTCCCTTCATCATATTTTAGTTGTGTTTCAAGCCACTATGTTGTTTTGCTAAGTTTTGCTAAGTAGCCGATGGTATTTAGTATGTCATCGATTTCTTGAGGTATTTGCGATGCTGTTCAGATGGCTCGCGCACACACACACACACACACACACACACACACACACACACACACACAGATTGTTTTGCGGGGGGTTGTTGTTCCAAGTTCCATGCAAAACCAACGATTGACAGCTCATATTATTGCTGGAATGTGGAATAATCAGTTACTATGTGATTTTTATATCGCATCATTCATGCCCTGGTCTCTGTTTATCATTGACACTGATAACATAGTTCATCTGAGGATCTGAGATCGCTGTGACCTCAGACCGGCCAAAGATTATGTTGAAATAGAAACACTGCGACCACTAATCTCAAATACTCCTAACAGCTGCTTATAGATCAATAGCTCAATGGCTCAATTTGTGATGTTGTATTCTGTATATATTCAGTATGAGAGAGAAAGGTTGAAGAAAGAGAGACTGAAGGAAGGAATGAAGAAAGATTGGAGGAAGGAATAAAGAAAGTGATATAGAGACCGTGAAAGAACGGAAGATTAAATGGACTGATGGTTTCAGGGGAAGATAGCAAAGTAGAAGAAAGTAGAACGCAAACAAATGCGAGGCTAACGAATGAAAAGAGCACGACGGAGATGTGTCGCTAACTACGTACAGAACCACGCGCTGACGCAGTGTTGGAGACCAGAGCACATGGCTTTGGGTTTTGGGTGAGAAGTGAAGACCTCTAATAGGCACTCGTACCCGGGATGTGGGCGGGACTCTGGTCTCCCCCTCCCCCTTCCCCCGATGCTCTGATTTAGGACCCTGAGAACCGACCTAGCCAGCGGTTCGGTTCTGAAGCGGGTTCCGGGTGTGTCTCTGGTTCTTTAGATCGCACCACGGGATGTTGGGTTCACACATGTGTGGTTGCTGTCGTACCGGAGTTTATGTTTAAGATGTGAAAGTGTTTGAATTTTTCTGTTTGCCCACGTTGTACTGATCTCTCCGCTATAACACAATCTTCCAAGCAATTTCCAACATGTATTTCTATCTATCTATATACACTGCTCAAAAAAATTAAAGGAACACTTTTTAATCAGAGTATTGCATCAAGTCAATTAAACTTCTGGGATATTGATCTGGTCAGTTAAGTAGCAGAGGGGGTTGTTAATCAGTTTCAGCTGCTTTGGTGTTAATGAAATTAACAGGTGCACTAGAGGGGCAACAATGAGACGACCCCCAAAACAGGAATGGTTTTCCCTCATCTTTTCTGACTGTTTTTCACTAGTTTTGCATTTGGCTAGGGTCAGTGTCACTACATTTGGCTAGGGTCAGTGTCACTACTGGTAGCATGAGGCGATACCTGAACCCTACAGAGGTTGCACAGGCAGTCCAACTCCTCCAGGATGGCACATCAATACGTGCCATTGCCAGAAGGTTTGCTGTGTCTCCCAGCACAGTCTCAAGCATGGAGGAGATTCCAGGAGACAGGCAGTTACTCTAGGAGAGCTGGACAGGGCCGTAGAAGTTCCTTAACCCATCAGCAGGACCGGTATCTGCTCCTTTGTGCAAGGAGGAACAGGATGAGCACTGCCAGAGCCCTACAAAATGACCTCCAGCAGGCCACTGGTGTGAATGTCTCTGACCAAACAATCAGAAACAGACTTCATGAGGGTGGCCTGAGGGCCCGACGTCCTCGTGGGCCCTGCGCTCACTGCCCGGCACCGTGGAGCTCCATTGGCATTTGCCATAGAACACCAGAATTGGCAGATCCGCCACTGGCGCCCTGTGCTTTTCAGATGAGAGCAGGTTCACCCTGAGCACATGTGACAGACGTGAAAGGGTCTGGAGAAGCCGTGGAGAACGTTATGCTGGCCTGTAACATCGTTACAGCATGACCGGTTTGGTGGTGGGTCAGTGATGGTCTGGGGAGGCATATCCATGGAGGGACGCACAGACCTCTACAGGCTAGAGAACGGCACCCTGACCGCCATTAGGTATCGGGATGAAATCCTCGGGACCTGTTGTCAGACCCTACGCCGGTGCAGTGGGTCCTGGGTTCCTCCTGGTGCACGACATGCCCGGCCTCATGTGGCGAGAGTATGCAGGCGGTTCCTGGAGGATGAAGGAATTGATACCGTTGACTGGCCCCCACGCTCGCCTGACCTAAAATCCAATAGAACATCTCTGGGACATTATGTTTCGGTCCATCCGACGCCGCCGGGTTGCGCCCCAGACTGTCCAGGAGCTCGGTGATGCCCTGGTCCAGATCTGGGGGGAGATACCCCAGGACACCGTCCGTCGTCTCATTAGGAGCCCCGACGTTGTCAGGCATGCATACAAGCACGTGGGGGCAATACTACACAGTACTGAGTACCATTTTGAGTTGCTGCAATGGAATTTCAGCAAAATAGACTAGCCTGCCTCATCATTTTTTCACTTTGTTTTTCGGGGTGTCTTTGAATTCAGCCCTCTGTAGGTTGATCATTTTCATTTCCATCAAACAATGTGGCATCCATCATTTTCCCATTGAGATCTGATGTGTTATCAAAGTGTTCCTTAAATGTTTTTGAGCATATGTATCTAGGTGTGTATCTAGATGTGTATATAGATAGATACTTTTTGAACAATGATCAGTTTGATGTCTGGACATGCAGAGCCATGTATAGCGAATGTCCATCTCCGATAATAAGTGGGAGGAAATCTCGCCACACAATGATAATATCGAGACATATAATTTTTTTTCACTCATGGTTTTATGCATTTATACCAACTCTATTATGTTTCCTCGGTGCAGTTATATTCGCGCTTGATGGCTTGTGTGTTTTTTTTTTTATGCTTTAGCATCACCGCAATACTGACGGGTGTTTCTGTATGCAACGGTACTGTCCAGGACTACTCCATATATATATATATATATATAGATAGATAGATACAGCCTTTGTTACGTACAACAAGGAGTTCTGCTTTTACATTGATTGCCCTGCATGCCAATTAAACGAAGGAACCAAATCAATAAAGTTTTCTAAGCATCGTTTATGATTCACACGTAAATCAATCAAAATCACAGTCTTTTATCTCACAGGGTAATTATTAATAACCAGATCTCCTGTCGCTGCATTTGATATATTATATGTATTTATGTTTTTGTATTTTTTGTGTGCGTTTTTTTGCAATAAAAATACATTGTTTGAAAAAAAGACAAGTTTTGGAGGTTTTTTCTCCTCAAAGTCAAAGTGTTTTATGAGTCACATGTACATCGCAACCCAGGGCTGTTCTGCACAGTGAGACTCTTACAGTGACATGGCAGGCGATCGTACGCAGGAGACGTAGTCAAAGGTAGAAAAATATAGACGTGCATATTTAAAATAGCACAATATACAGACAATTTACAGACGGCTTTACTTAAACGCTGACTCATTAGAAGGTTCCAGCAGGTTCATTAAATTCACATCGTGAGTGTCGACGTGTCTTTAGCCCACAAGGTGACTCCCGCCCCCCCCATCCCCCTAGCCTAGCTTAGCACAACGTTTTACACCCCGAAATAAAAAGTTCCCGGGGTGCGATAAGAGGCGCGCTGCCGGCCCCCAGATGAATGCCGGACTAATTATCAATTAGCAGGAGGAAGATAAGGTGAGATAAGGGAGGCTGATTGTAGTCTTGCCCACTTTTTTCCTTTCTTTTTCTCTTTTTCGCTTTTCCTTTTTCCTGGGTCTTCGGCATCGTGGTGGGATTTCATAAGAATCTAGGCCCCTCTGAGATCCGGTGTGTGCGTGTGTGTCCGTGTGTGTGCGTGTGCGTGTGTGTGTGTGTGTGTGTGGTAGTTTTATCAGTAAAGTGTTAATTAAAGTCTTGCGGACCCTTGCGTCATATTATCTCGAGGTTGGAGCGCGTCGTCCTGCATGTTGTTGGCGGTGAGGATTTTACAATCTGAGAAGAACGGAGGGGGGGCGGGGGGGGGACCTTCTAGATTAGGTCCAAATAGATGAGCTTTTAAAAAAATATAATCATCATACATATACGTTAATTATCGTGTGGGATTTAATCTTCCATCGTCATTCAGTTGGGGGCAGGGTAGGCTATAAGGCGAGCTTGGAGAAAAGATTTTGTGACTTAGTTGATGTTCATACTATATGCAGATTAGTTTACCGGTCTGACTCATAGTTGAAATGATACGTCAACTCTTTCCGATAAAATGAGCTAACTGATTGGATTAATCTAATCTGCCTCCTGTTTGAACACTTAGCACACACACACACATACACACACACACACACACACACACACACACACACACACACACACACACACACACACACACACACACACACACACACACCCCTTCTGATGGTGTGCTTGGGTGTAATGTGCATAATATGTGTATATGTGTACTGGGTGATTGATGAGGAATGGATGTCATGTGGTTTATCTGTGAGTATATCTGTATGTCATCTATGTTTCTATGTATGTACATGCTGTGAACATGAATTTTCCATATGGGACAATAAAGACAGGAAGACATACTGTCTTCTGTCTGTCTGTCTGTCCGTCTGTCTGTCCTAGCTGTCTGTCAGACTGCATGCTGGGCAGTGGCTCCCCCCCTCCTCCTGGTTGACTGGTTTGGCACGGTGTAATTACGGGAGGTTATTATTAGTGTGTTTTAATTAGTACTGCTCGTCACTGTAATTAGCATTTCATATTATGGTCTGCTGCCGTTATGCCTTACACTGTGTGTGTGTGTGTGTGTGTGTGTGTGTGTGTGTGTGTGTGTGTGTGTGTGTGTGTGTGTGTGGTGTGTGTGTGGTGTGTGTGTGTGTGTGTGTGTGTGTGTGTGTGTGTGTGTGTGTGTGTGTGTGTGTGTGTGTGTGTGAGACAGAGATGGTGAAGTATCTTTAAGGGATATATATGTCCCTAAATACTGTATATTTGTACAACATAGTGTGTGTTCAGATTGTTCTTTCAAGTATGTACAACTAAACGTGTGTTCTTTGTACTTGTCCGTTGTATTTATCCTGATTTAAGTGTACAAGTGTACGTGTAAGCTGTGCTTGTTGCCTCCAGATTATTTCCAGTTTATTCAACGACGATTAAATTGTTGACTCAAAATGATTGAGAATCGAAAGGCAGAACAGCAAACTTTTTTTTGCTGTTTTTTGCGAGAGGAAGCGATGCCTTTAGCTGGTGTTCTGTTTAAAGGGCAGTTTCTATTTATATATGGCATTATTCATATGTTAAATATAAATGTATCACACAAATTTATATTTAACATTATTCACTGATGGCCACAGCCTTGGGACCCTTTGGTCACATGATGGAGATAATAATAATAATAATATTAATATTAATAAGAAGAAGAAGAACAAACAGTGTCTTGTTTACATAAACACAAGATGCGTTTCCTGACACTGTGAGGACACACTCGACCCACTTCAACAGGAGCAACAAGTCGATGCCGTTCGGCAGAGTAACCACGGTTACGGTCCAAACGTTACCGCCGGTGTAACCAGGGTTACGGTTGGCTTCCCCGTGAAGTCACAAATCCACGGACTGTAGGGTTAAGGTTAAGGTTAAGGTTAAGGTGTAACCTAAGTGTCAAACAGCCCCCACCCACACCAGAAATATGTGCATGTAAGCCTGTGTGAGATGTGAGAGAGGGGGAGGGAAAGAAGGAGAGAGAGAGAGGGAGAGAGAGAGATTGTAAGAGAGATAGAGGGAGAGAGAAGGAGAGAGAGAGAGAGAGAGAGAGAGAGAGAGAGAGAGAGAGAGAGGGAGAGAGAGAGACAGAGGGAGAGAGAGAGAGAGAGAGAGAGATCACACAAGTCCAATAGCAGCTGTTTTGTCCTATATTGTGAAACATGTCACACACACACACAGACAGACACACTACACCCTCACAAAACACACACACCCTTCACCCTGCCCTAACCCTTCCATCCCTGCCAGCTCACACTCATGCTCCGGTCCACCCCCTCCCTCCCTCCCTCCCTCCCTCCCGGCGGCGGTGGCGGAGGGATGGAAGGGGAACAATCGATGCGTTGTGCCACAGTGCCAGGCTCCCTCGCTAGGCCGCGCCGCCCAGAACCTCTGGGTGTTGGCTGCTCCACCCCTGCTCTCCCCTCTCCCCCCTCCTCCCCCCTCCTCCCCCCTTCTCCCCCCGGGCCCCTGGCCCTGTGCCAGCGCCGTCCCGTGATGAGGGGTGAGTCTGCGGCCAGGACCGGAAAAAACAACGCTTCCAAAAAGGCGTCTGTATTCTTTCTTCGTTCCATATCTCGATCTCTCTCTCTCTCCTCTTCCTCTCCTCTCTCCTCTCTCCTCTCTCTCCTCTCTCTCTCTCTCTCTCTCTCTCTCTCTCTCTCTCATCTCTCTCCTCTCTCTTCTCTCCTTTCTCTCCTTTCTCCCACTTCTCATCCTTTCTTTCTTTCTTTCTCTCTATCTCTCGGCCCATTCACTCATTCATTTGCTTTATTCTAATTTATAACTTAGTTATTCAGCAGATACTTTTACCCAAAGTGGCCTCCAGGGTATTCAGATATTCAGCCTATTAGGGGTCAAGGGAACCTTGGTCTAGGAGGCCTTTGGACATCGGGGTTCGAACCCAGAACCTTCCGTCTTCATTCACACACTCAAACCCCCCCCCCCCCCCCCCACACACACACACACACACACACACACAATAAACTTTACTTACTTACTTATTACTTACTTACTTACTTACACTCACAAATAGCTGTCAAATTAAACAATATAAATATAAAGATCATATAAAAAAATCTAAGAATTTCTCCTAAATCTTACATACAGAAGCCTTAATGCTTATAAGCAGCCTAAGGTGATCTCCTGGTTCCTGTTTACTTCCTCATGTTGAGATGGAGACGTATTCCTGAACGTGACGTGGCAGCTTGTGCGCGGAACGCTCTGGAAACAGATGGAAACGTGGATCCTTTCATGGTCGGTCGCAGGGACGCCAGACAGATGCATTGATGTGAGAAACAACACACACACACACACACACACACACACACACACACACACACACACACACACACACAATGTATTTTCTGGTCCTGTGCTAATGTGCTTCTTTACTGAGTCTCTTCACATTGGTGCTGTGTGGTCCCATGACTCACACACACACACACACACACACACACACAATCTTTTATAAATTTGTAACATTTCCTCCCTTGTTCGTCCTCCACACTATCTCTCCCACCGACACATTTATTGTTACTTCTACCGTTTCCCGCTCTGCTTTGTCTTCCTCGAACGCATGTACACACACACCACACACACACACACACACGCACACACGCACACACGCACATACACATACACATACACACACACACATGCACACACACACACACACACACCACACACACACACACACACACACACACACACACCACACACCACACACACACACACACACACACATACACACATACACACAGATACACAAACCCACTCCATAGACACAGCAGACAAGAAGTCATCCAGTCAGACTCTATTGTGTGTTGGTCTGTGTGTGTGTGTGTGTGTGTGTTTGTGTGTGTATGTGTGTGTGTGTGTATGTGTGTGTGTGTGTGTGTTGTGTGTGTGTGTGTGTATGTGTGTTCTGTGCATTGTGTGTGCATGCCTTTTGTGTGTGTGTGTGTGTGTCTGAAACAGAGACAGGGGAGATTGTTGCTCGGTCAGAACATGGCAGATTAGCGTCCATGTGGTGTTTTGTGGAAGACGAGATAATGACCAAGAATAACTGAAATGGATGATTAGGAAAGTCTCTGGGAGCCCCGGGTCTCCGGAAGCTTCTGGAGTTCAATGCAAACTAATGATGATGCTGGAGGAGGAGGAGGAAAGAGGAGGAGGAGGAGAGGATCAAGGGAGGTGGAGAGGAGGAGGAGATGCAGTAGAGGAGAAGGTGTGTGCGTGTGTATGTTGTGTGTGTGTGTGTGTGTGTGTGTGTGTGTGTGTGTGTGTGTGTGTGTTGTTGTGTGTGTGTGTGTATGTGTGTGTGTGTGTGTGTGTGTGTGTGTGTGTGTGTGTGTGTGTGTGTGGGTGTGGGTGAGGGGAAGTGAAACAGAAT
>PIJE02000575.1:46825-51825 GCA_002895965.2 Coryphaenoides rupestris | reverse complement strand
ACAAAAATAAGAGGACATAGAGGCTGAGACTACACTAGAGTCTATACTAGAGATAGAGGCTTGGAGACATTACACAGAGCCTATACTAGAGACTAGAGGTTTGAGACTACACTAGACCCTATACTAGAGACTAGAGGCTTGAGACTACACTAGAGCCTATACTAGAGACTAGAGGTTTGAGACTACACTAGACCCTATACTAGAGACTAGAGGCTTGAGACTACACTAGACCCTTTATACTAGCAGAATAGAGGCTTGGAGACGAAAAAAAGGGAGACAGAGGCTTGAGACTACACTAGAGTCTATACTTAGAGGAACTAGAGGCTTGAGACTACACTAGAGCCTATACTAGAGACTAGAGTTTGAGATACACTAGAGCCCTATACTATAGACTAGAAGGCTTGAGACACACTAGAGCCTATACTAGGAGGACTTAGATGGTTTTGAGAACTTACACTTTAGAACCCTATTACTTTAGAGACTAGAGCTTTGAGACGAAAATTAGAGATTATACTAGAGACTAGAGCTTGAGACTTACACTAGAGCCTATAATTAGGAGGACTAGAGGCTTAGAGACGAAAATAGGGATAGAGGCTTTCGAGACTACACTAGAGTCTTATACTTAGAGGACTAGAGGCTTGAGAACTTACACTAGAAGCCTATACTAGAGACTAGAGGTTTGAGACTAAACTAGAGGCACATATTACTAGAGGACTAGAGGCTGAGACTTTACAAACTAGAGCCTATACTAGAGACTAGAGGCTTGAGACTACACTAGAGTCTATACTAGAGACTAGAGGCTTGAGACTACACTAGAGCCTATACTAGAGACTAGAGGCTTGAGACTACACTAGAGCCTATACTAGAGACTAGAGGCTTGAGACTACACTAGAGCCTATACTAGAGACTAGAGGCTTGAGACTACACTAGAGCCTATACTAGAGACTAGAGGCTTGAGACGAAAATAGAGATTATACTAGAGCAAGGGTGGCCAACCAGTCAGAGACGAAGAGCCAATTTATTTTACTGTGTTACTGCAAAGAGCCACAACATACACACATGAACATCTCCCCATCTCTTCCTCTCACACACACCAACAATATTTCTTAGCTTAATCTTAGTTAATTTTCCCCCATCAGAAACCGCGAATTACGGGACCCCCCCCCTATTCATAACCTGCGAATTAACGGACCCCCCCCTACCGCTTAGAGAGATGAAAACAAGGTGACCGCAACATTTACACGATTGCGCGCAACATTAACATGATGCCGCAACATTTACGCGATTGCGCAATTATCGACAGGTTAGGTACTATAATTACCAAAAATTCGCAGGTAACTTCTCGTTGGGGTGAGGTCAGTCTGCCAGGTGTGCGGGGGAGTGCTGATGGAGGCTGCCCGTCTACAGTCGGGGTACCCGTCGCAATTGGGGATCCCACGCGGCCCCACATCGGAGGATGTGGGATCCACACATCGCTGTGGGTAGGCGGGGAGGCTCCATAGTACGGCGCCGACCTCCATTTTCATGATTTTCGTCAAAAGACGCGGGTTCGAATCCCATCTCTGACGCTAACATTTACTTTTTTTTTATTTTTTATTCCAATGTGATTTAATTGGCGCCCCATGCTGGTGCCTGGTGTTTAAAAAGGAATAGCAAAAACATTTTACATTTTTTTTCTTAATTCTAATGTGATGTTATTGGCGTGCTGGTGCCTGATGCATATTAGTTTTTTTCTGAATGTTACTGTAATTCTAATGCCGTTTGGTGATCATTATGAGACGTTTTCACTGCTCATGGTTCTTATAGGACAGGGGTGGCCAACCAGTCAGAGACGAAGAACCAATTTATTTACTGTGTTACTGCAAAGAGCCACAACATACACACATGAAGAGACTATACTAGACTATACAAGAGACTAGAGGCTTGAGACTATACTAGACTATACTAGAGACTAGAGGCTTGAGACTACACTAGAGCCTATACTAGAGACTATAGGCTTGAGACGAAAGTAGAGACTACAGGCTTGAGACAATAAAAGAGACGAGAGGCTTGAGACTACAGGCTTGACAGTACAAGCCTGAGACTATACTAGAGCCTATACAAGAGACTAGAGGCTTTGTTCAGGGGGGTTGAGGTGAGACCCAGGCGCACAGCAAAGGAGGAGGCGTAGGTGAAGTTCAAGCCCAAAAAGCGGTTTAATTCAACACAGAATTTGCCACAGAGGATGCCACATAAAAAAATGGGATCCGGGGTGAATGGCTCTGCGGGTTGGCTCGAACTCAGCAGGAGGGTCCGGGATTCTGGAGGGATGAGAAGGAGAAGGGGGGTGAGGGATAATGATCCCGGGTGAGGCAAAAACGGAAAACAGAGCTTGGCGCAACAACTGCGAAAAGTTAGTTGGCAAGAGATAACTGCTACCGTGTGTGATAAGGGAGATACGTCACCACCTGTAGCTTAGGGGAAGATCTGGCGCCGAGTGGAGTGGAGGCCAGGTTCTTGTAGGGCGCGCGGTGATTGCCGATCAAGGGCAGGTGCGGTGATTGGGAATGGGGCGCCGGTGCGGAGAGTCGCGCTGTATGCAGCGTCATCGCCGCTCCGCCGTTGCGCCTGCGCCGACGTGCCGGGAATGTCCGACTCCGAGAGGTGAGAGGAGTGGGAGGAGCCTGCCGAGAGGACAGGGCTGGCGGGGGATGGGGAACGTGAGTGCCCGACAGCCGGGGGGAACTCCGGAGAGTCGGAACGCCGTATCCCCGGTCCACGGCGGCGCGCAGAGGAGCGCGAAGGGCGCGTAGCGGGAGGGGAAAGGGACGGACGTGGAGGCGAGGGCAGTGGGCGCGCTCCTTAATAAAAGCCTCTCCTAAATCGTGGTATTCAGGAGGGACAGTGGATAGTTTGGGGGGTGTAGGACTGGAGCGTTCGACCCAGGGTGGTGTCTGGGCGCCCCGGAGGCAACAGGCGTGGCAGGTGGTACTCCAGCTGAGAATGCGTCCGGTTCTCCAGCAGACGTGGGGGGTATGGAGTTCCAGCCAGGGGTGACCCAGAATGAACGGAGTGTCGGTGGAATGGATGACGTAGGGGCGGATGCTCTCCACATGGTTCCCCACCGTGAGAGTGAGGGGCTGGGTCCGGTGGGTGACGGGACCCATGGGGTGGCTGTCCAACGCAAAGGCTGAGAGAGGCTTCTCCAGAGGGGAAAGCGGGAGATGCACCTCTTGTGCTTACCGGCCATCAACAAAGCTCTCATCAGCCCCAGAGTTGATGAGGACCGGCACGGTGAGTCTCTGCCCCTGCCAGGCGAGAGTGACTGAGAAAGTGGCAGCATTAGTCCGGGCATGGGGGTGAATTATTCAGCTCACCCGGTACGGGGATACCGGGTGAGCCTACTCCCTTAGCGTTCCGGTGGCAGTACCTGTAGTCTCCGTGCAGTCTCCGGTGCTCATGTTCAGTGGGGGTGAGACCGGCCCCTCCCGGTTGCATGGGCTCCTCAACATTGGGGTTCTGGGGTCTGGAGTCCTGCTGCTGGTACGTCCTCTCCCGCTGGCGTTTGCAGTAGTGCTCGTCGAGACTGATGGACTGGGAGATGAGCTGGTTTAGGGTGATGGAACGCTCCCTCCCGGACAGAGTGTCCTTCATGGCCTCCCCCAGGCCACGTCGGAATGCGCTATACAGCGCAGACTCGTTCCAGGCACAACGAGCCGCGAGTATGCGGAACTCCGTCGCGTAGTCCGCCACTGAGCTTGACCCTTGCCGGAGCGCGGAAAGAGCTGCGACCGCGTCTTGACCATGGACGTCGTGGTCGAATACGGTCTTAAACTCCGCCACGAACGCCCGGTAGTCATGCATATACGCGGCCGCGCCCTCGCGTCCCGCCATGACCCACCGGCGAGCCCTTCCCAGGGTGAGGTTGGCCATGTAGGCGATGCAGGCGTGAAGAGGAGCGCGAAGCGTGTGTAGCAGGAGGGGAAAGGGACGGACGTGGAGGCGAGGGCGGCGAGCCGTAACAGGCTCGAGACTATACTAGAGACTATACTAGAGACTAGAGGCTTGAGACTATACTAGAGACTATACTAGAGACTAGAGGCTTGAGACTATACTAGAGACTAGAGCTGTGAATCTTCACTGGCCTCACGATTCGATTCGATTACGATTCAGCTGTCCACGATTCGATTCGATTCGATTCGACGATGCATCTTGATGCATCTCGATGCAGCTCAATAACCACAACCTCTTTTTCAGAGCGCTTCTCACGTGTTTCTTCTAGCGCTTCCACATTCCTTCGTTGTGACGTCACACTAGCGCAGGGGTGGCCAACCAGTCAGAGACGAAGAGCCAATTTTTTTACTGTGTTACTGCAAAGAGCCACATCATACACACATGAACATCTCCCCATCTCTTCCTCTCACACACACCAACAATATTTGTAGCCACTGCCAGGGCAATAACATTTTCAATAGTCTTATCTAGTTTAATTCGGGGTGCCTCCGAATTAACGACCCCCCCACCCCTCCAAATCAGAACCGCGCAAATTAACGGACCCCCCCATCAGAACCGTGTAATTTAACGGGACCCCCCCATCAGAACGCGCTTATTAACGGAACGCGAGCTGACTCGGAGCCCGTCCGCGCACCTCACGGTAGTCATTGCGCATCCTTGGCGCAACACTGTGATTGCGTTTAACTTTGACAGCCATAACAAAACACAAAAATTAATATGAATCGTAGAGCCATGAAACCCGACAAAGAGCCGCGGTTGGCCAGGCCTGCACAGCGTATCCCGTCTATTTTGATTTAAATTAATTGTAAACAAATGGAGAGACATCGCGTCCTGGCATTGCAGCAGCTCTCCAACATGAGTGGTGGCTTCGAAAAGATTTTTGTGTGTAGTACAACTGGGTTGTCCCTAATGACGGCCTGTATAACGTTCTCCTCCGCCATTGTTGACAATGTTGATATCGTATGTCCCGCCCCCTCCTCAATTTTGATTGGCTGACAAGAGAGACG
>PIJE02000575.1:39512-41235 GCA_002895965.2 Coryphaenoides rupestris | reverse complement strand
GTGTAGTGTGTTCTCTGTGTTGAAGCACTGGCTCCTGTGTGTGTGCTTTTGTATGTGTGTGTGTGTGTCACTGTGTGTGTGTGTGTGTGTGTGTGTGTGTGTGTGTGTGTGTGTGTGTGTGTGTGTGTGTGTGTGTGTGTTCTGTGTGTGTGTGTGTGTGTGTGTGTGTGTGTGTGTGTGTGTGTGTCTATGTGTGTGTGTGTGTGTGTGTGTGTGTGTGTGTGTGTGTGTGTGTGTGTGTCTATGTGTGTGTGTGTGTGTCTGTGTCTGTGTGTGTGTGTGTCTCTGTGTGTGAGCGGGAGAGAGAGAGAGTTGGAGCCACATGGACATTATTTCAAACATCAGTGTTTAAGAAGAGAACGAGAGACAAGGGGAGAAGTAGAGAGAGTGACCGTGAGAGTTTAGAGAGTGAGAGAAATAAGACAGAGAGAGAGAGAGAGAGAGAGAGAGAGAGAGAGAGAGAGAGAGCGTGCAGACATCGCTGAGGTAATTATTTCAGATCAGCTCATCGCTAATTGGTCTGGGCCAGCATAGCGCGGCGACTGTTACCATAGCATGCTGTCTTATTATCCATGTATAGCGGAGCTAGTTCGACCTCTGACACTAGCCGCTTAACCAGGGAATACACACCACAAAGACAGAGAGAGAGAGAGAGAGAGAGAGAGAGAGACAGAGACAGAGAGAGAGAGAGAGAGAGAGAGAGAGAGACAGAGAGAGAGAGAGAGAGAGAGAGAGAGAGAGAAGGAGAGAGAGAGAAGAAGAGAGAGAGAGAGAGAGAGAGAGAGAGAGAGAGAGAGAGAGGGGCCATTACAGCCATTAGTGTGATGTTTTAAGAGCTTGCCTCCACAGCCGTTTGGTTGGGGGAATGAAACAGGACGTACCTGCAGGGGGGCCGGGGGGGAATTAGCCCGGCGGTACGCCATGATGATGATGGTGATGATGATGATAATGATGTAACACACACACGCACGCACGCACACACACATACATCAACGGGCTGCTGTCACACGCACTGGACCACTCTACCTGTGGCTACACACCACACACACACACACACCTCCTCTCTCTTTCTCTCTCTCTCTTTCTCTCTCTCTGTCTCTTTCTCTCTGTCTCTTTCGCTCCCTCCCTCGCTCTCTCTCCCCTCTCTCTCTGTCTCTCTCAATTCAATTCAATTCAATTTAAAGAGCTTTATTCGCATTAGAAATGTACATTTACATTGCCAAAGCGAGTGGTAAATAAAACAAAACAAATGTAATTTACAATTGTCGATTTACAAATGTACAATTGCAGATATTCTATAATAAAGAATGTGCACACAAGGCTGCAATATTGCAGTTTTCATTTTCTTTGAGTTTTTGAGTCTCTCTCTACCTCTCTCTCTCTCTCTCTCTCTCTCTCTCTCTCTCTCTTTCACTCTCTCTCACACACACCCACACTATATCCCTCCACACCTCTCTATACCTCTCTCCCCTCTCTCTCTCTCTCTCCCCTCTCTCTCTCTCTCTCTCTCTCTCTCTCTCTCTCTCTCTCTCTCTCTTGCTGTTTCGTTCTGTCTCTCTACCTCGCTCTACCTTTGCGTCCTGTTTCACTGTATCCTCCTTGTGTCGTATGTTCCCAGTGAGTGTGTGTTCTGCGTTATTGCTGGTGTCTGAGTGGAGTCAGAACAGGGCTGAGCGTGCGTGGAACCGAGGAGCTGAGGAGGACGGATGGGCGTTTTGCAACA
>PIJE02000575.1:17500-20000 GCA_002895965.2 Coryphaenoides rupestris | reverse complement strand
GGTAGCCTGTCACTACCTTCGGATGCAGACACTGTTTTTTTTTGTGTGTGTGTTTTGCTGATCAACTAACAAAACTGTGCAAAACTGCAGCGTGGAAAGGCGCGTAACGGGAGCTTTCCAACCCGCACCCCGCGGCTTGAGGGCTTCTGGTAACCGGGGGGGAAACACAGAGGGGGCCCCCAGACGTCTGCCAAGGAAAGAGGATCATAATTCTCCAAGAAAGAGAGAAAGAAAGAAAGAAAGAAAGATGGAATCATTACTATGGCTTTGTGGATGTTTACTGGCTGTGTGCATGCCGTGCGCCGTGGACGCGCAGGAAGGCGGTGAGTTTGGTCCCCCGGTCCTTCAGTTGTTTCACACTCACATGTCAGACACAAAAACACACTCACATGTCAGGAGAAACACACTCACATGTTGGGCTTTCACTTCCAATTGGTGCCCATCAAGGCAGCCTACATGGACAGATTGAATTGCGTAATTGCGCTTTATGGCACAAAACCACATTTTAAAAACCAAAATTACATTTCATTGAGCTGGTTTGACTTCTTTTGCGTCTTATCTGCTACTTCTACGGAGGGCTTTTCTAATGTCATCATACTATCTCTCTCTCTCTCTCTCTCTCTCTCTCTCTCTCACTGTGTTAACATTAGAGCCGGTGGAGTTATCGCCTCTCGATCTCTGTTCGCACCTCTCTGTTATACAGGGTCTCTCCACCCCAGTCCCGCACCCCAGATGACCCACCGAGGTCTAAGTTCTAAATCTAATCTAAGTTCTAAGACCTGTTGTTGTTCTTGTTGTTGTTGTTGTTGTTGTGGTGGTGGTCGTCTAGGAACCAGGGGTCCCAGATGATCCGCCGTGGTATAAGACCAGTTGTTATGGTGGTCTCTCCAACCCGGTCCCAGATCCATCGTGGTATTATTATTATAAGACCTGTTGTTGTTTTTGTTGTTGTTGTTGTGGTGGTGGTCTATGAACCGGGGCCCGGCAGCTCTGTAATTACTCTATCTAGCCACGTTTTTCGCGCAATAGACCAAACAAGTTATTTCTGAAAGGGGATCATCATCTTTTCCGAGGGGCACTAGACCCAGACGAATATAGCCGGGCGTATAGCGGGGACCTTATTTGGTTCAGGGGTCCACCACCGGGCTCCGCTGAACCGGGCTCCGGTGAACCGCGGTCCGCTGAACCGACCGGGTTAGGGGCCCCTAGGGTCTCCATCTACCCGCGGGGGTCCTCTTCCCCTCCGCACGGCCGGCGCGCGTAAAAGCCGAACGTTATTGGGTGGAAAAACACGCCGATATCCTCGATTAAATATAGTTTACTTTGATTATTTCTTTTGTTCTGTGTTGTACTGTTTCTAACGATTGGATGGCACTTAATTGTGTCCGCCTTGCCGAGCGAACCTGCACCCAGAAAGATGGCTTGTTAAATTAAAGCCTTCTTGGTTTTTAGAAAGGAAAAAACAAATGCTTTTTGTATATGTTTGCACATTTCGTTAATTCAAGTCTATTATGTTTGGCGAGAATAAAACTCGATGCAGTGGAGTGTTTTGTTTTTCCTCTCAACGTGGAGAATATAAAAGACTGCGCCTGAGAGCCGTCCGACCTGTTACGTGGGGGGGGGGGTCTCCAAAAGCCCCCCTAAATTCCCAGTTCCTACTATCTACTAAGTATAACGTGTGTTGAAGACTCCCCCCGGTTCCGCTGTAGGTTTATTGAGTTCCCCTTGGAGTTCTGGGTGTGAGCTCTATTCTAGATCTCACGTCTCCATCCTCATCGTGTGTCGTTAGATCTGACCCCCTCCAACCATCTACCCTCCTGAGAACAGACGATGAGAGAGATGAGGCTGCGCGGTGTTGGCTCTCATCTCTCACCTCTGATGCTCTACACAAGTGCATTCTCTCATGGATCAATTGAGCCATGTTTGTGACTAAATAAGGCTTTTTTAAATCCATATGGACGAGAGGGGCAGACAGACAGACAGACAGACAGACAGTCTATTTCTGGGGTGGTTTTTTTATCCAGCGTGTGCGTGCGTGCGCGTGTGTGTGTGTGTGTGTACTTTTTTGGGGGGGAGGGGAGCTTAATTAAATTAAAATCAACACCTTAATTAACATGGTGACGTGTTGAATTTAGTTTCCAATAGACGACCCTAAAAGGTCCATCGTTGAAGTAAACGTCTCTTTCGACATTTACGTATCAGACGTCTTTTTCGTCTGTAGCATGAACGCACGCACACACACACACACACACGCACGCACACACACACACACACGCACACGCACACGCACACACACACACGCACACGCACACACACACACACGCGCGCAATTCTGTCTGGAATAGGTTAATTGGATCCTAATCATTGATCATTGGGTTTGTATCATTTGTCCACAGGTAGAACTCTAAAACCGTTTGTTTGTAAACAAAATAAATACATAAATACAAATATAATAGTGTGATGGATGCGTGTGTGTGTGAGTGTGTGTGTACTGCAGCTG
>PIJE02000575.1:5000-10000 GCA_002895965.2 Coryphaenoides rupestris | reverse complement strand
GAGAGAGAAGAGAGAGAGAGAGATGGAGAGAGAGAGAGAGAGAGAGAGAGAGAGAGAGAAGAGGAGAGAGGAGAGGAGAGAGAGAGAGAGAGAGAGAGAGAGAGAGAGAGAGAGAGAGAGAAGAAATACAGCCCTGACAGAAAACAATAAACCCCTTTAAGTCAATTTAGATAAGTCGGATCTCTATCGGTTTGCCGGCAAAGAATCTTCCAGAAAGATCAGGCAGGATGGGCCATCGCCTGATTTTCCGTGGTTTGGGCGAGCGTGCAAAGCGGTGTGTGTCTGTAAATTAAATCTCCAAACATTAGGTCTATCGAAACCCACAAAAATAAAAATCAAACAACGAAAAAAAAAAACAAAATATAAAAAAACAACCCAGAACCAAAAACCAAAACAAAAGACCACATGAATGTGTCAGGTAACACCCCAAACCCAACAGCGTAAAATTAATGTATCTTCCACCACACGGAGCACGCTAGTCCAAGCCGGCTCATATCTTCCAAACACCTCATCTCAGTCTAAGACAATATACCATACACACGGTCAAACACAAAAGACCTAACAAAAGGTCCTCAACAAAAAGCAAGTTTACCAGCTACGCTACGCCGGACTAATGAAAAGAAAAAAAATGTAAATACACCACCACCAACACCCCAAACCGCATACAAGACAAACCACGCTTAGCGGCTTATGAAGAAAATGTGGCAATGTGTACAAATGACTCAATAGTTTATTTCCTTTTTCACTTTTTATGTATTAATTTAGCAGTTCAAAGCGACAGAATTATATTGCAGTAGATTATCACATAGAGCATCTTATTCTGGATACATATTCACCAATATCACAATAAAAAAATAATACTATTTACATTTCGAGTGACAGTAAGCCACAAATCCAACCAACCAACCCCAACCACACCACTCACACACCACCACCACCCAACCCCAACCCCAACCACCACCTCCACCAACACAGTGACAGTAAGCCAGCTCCAACATCGCGTTTCTGGCTGGGATTCGAACCTACGCGTTCTCAAGTGTTTCCGGGCTAACGAGCTAACAAACGCTAACCCTTCCTCCAAAAAACAAATCGCACCACAACACGACTACAAATCCTCCTCACCCCCCTCCCACCTCACCACACAACCGCCACGACCTCGGCCAAGCCACTGCCAGCCACAGAGCACAGCGGCAACTTCACCCTGGAACTGGCTAGCGAGAACCCACGCAACGTGGCCCGCTACCCACAAACAACATCACACCAACAACAATATCGCCGCGCATAACCACACTACCGCCCACAACACCCAACATAAACCCCGACACCCCCCCACTCACCGAGTCTCCGAAAACACCCCGCAACCATCGCGCCTTCAATCACGCGCAGCCCACCCCATCACACCCCACCAACACCAGGCCCCCCTCCCACAGCCCGCACAAACCACCCAGTGCCCACTCTCAACACCCATTCACCACCACCCCCCACGACACTATCAGAACAAGACCCGAAGAAGAACTCGAGTTTGCACGGAATCACAGGAACACTCGCTCGCAAACAAAGCAAGGCAGGGAAAACATAGAGAGAAGACGAACAAATGGCAATCGAAGCCACTCAATGACCCACAGACATCGCCAATCGAAAACAAAGAACAAAAGTGGAGGATACTTCTGTATAGGTATCTCTGTGTATAGGAATATAGTGTTCCTTGAATTCCAGCTGCATGATCTAACACGGAAGTAAGCCCCGATAAACCTGACTAATTCATCGGCGCAAACCCACGAGCCCCTACATCCTAAAACGCACTCCTGATCCTAGTAAATCGCTGCCATCCACATCCCTATCTCCTAACTCTCTACTCTCTCAAATCTCCCATCAGTCCTCGACCCATATCATCACGATCTTCAATCTAGCTCATCATCACCAAACGCCCTCCCCAATCAATCGCACTACTCCTGCATGACAATCAACATCCCAAAACCACACCACACCAGGATACCACAGACCTGCCAACAACCACCATATTCAAAAACGTAGCACTTCTTACCCACACCACAACACAATACTGACCTCAACAACCCATCACCAGAAGCCTACACCACCAAACTCATCATTCCCCTCAGCAACATCAAAATAAACACCCATACACTAACCAAATAGCCATAGTAAATTGACAATTGGACTCATACCTCCCCATAATTACAACATCACCTGAAAAGGACAATAATCACACCTATTCGACTCCCGTAAACTCACACCCCTCAACAACCAAGCCCAAACACATCAAAATCTTACAAAAAAACATTAATCACAAACAACGAACCCATTTGACAGAAACTCATGCAACACGAAATGCTTTTCCAATAGCACACTGCACAACCACCACAACCTAAACTGGAACGACGACCACACCCCCCAAATACGCATACAACATCACCAGAGGATACCCCCCCCTCCAATGTCCTCGTCTCGCACCCCACGCTTAGCGAAGATTGGTATATAACATTACAACCAGCAGAACCTGTTGAATATAGACAACATACCAATCCATGATATCAGAGCTCATCCTGACACGCGCTAACCGAACTGAAACCCTAACAACAAAAAAAAAAAAAAGAAAAAAAAAACAAAAAAAAACAAAAAAAAACACAAACCCTAACCCTAACCCTAACCCTAACCCTAACCCTAACCCAAACCCTAAAAAAGAAAAAAAAAACAAAAAAAACAAAAAAAAAACAAAAAAACTCAACCCCAAAAAAAAAACAAAAAAACTCAACCCTAACTTAAACTTAAACTTAAACTTAAACTTAAACCCTAACCCTAACCCTAACCCTAACCGTAACAGCCCTGGAAGAACCCTAACCCTAACCCAAACCCTAAAAAAGAAAAAAAAACAAAAAAAAACAAAAAAAAAACAAAAAAACCCGCAACCTAAAGACACCACTAGCAGACAAGCACCAAGACAGCTAAGCCAGTCGACACCAACCAATGCCACCGAACCGGCACAACCAGACACGACCTCTCTGCCATGAAACAAAAACAGACCAATTAAATAATGCATACACGCTCACCAAAGATCGAACACACCACTATCCCGACCTCTAACTACCTATCCCTCCACAAAAAAACAACCAACCAAACAAACCAACACATGCACCACTTGTAAAACCAATACACTCTACCTCACGCCCCCACATCCCCTCCAACAACAACACCCCACACCTGTATAAGACCTAAAAAACCACATCACACAACAGCGCCGCCGAAACACTATCAAAGCTAAAAAACAGTACCCCGAGACAAAACAACTCTGTCCAATCCACCGACCACTCCCAGACCGCGACAAACCCAGAAATATGAGACCTGCCTACCCAAATTCCTGTATCTCGCAGACAATTAGGACACCACAAAGCCCCAACCATCAACCTATTTCACAAGATCAACGCTCTTCCCCGGTGCCAATAACATATTACAACAGCGATCAGAAGTCTGATACTCGTTCTACATAAAGCCGCGCCCACCGCAGCGCCTCAACAAACAACACCCTCTTCCCCCCCCCTCGTAAAGGCACCCTCCACACACCCCACCACCAAAGGACACATCTGACCAGCCATACAACCATTCTCTCTCCTTCTCCCCCTCTCTCTCCACCACACACACAAACACCACACAAACAACACAACACAACACAACAAACACAACACAAACAAACAAACAAACACAACAAACAAACACAACAAACAAACAAACACAACAAACACAACAAACAAACAAAAAACAAAAGTGTGGTGTGTGTGTGTGTGTTGTGTCTCTGTGTGTGTGTGTGTGTGTGTGTGTGTGTGTGTGTGTGTGTGTGTGTGTCTGTGTGTGAGGTTTGCAGTTTGATATCCGTGGGTCAGTTTGGTGCATTAAATTGTTTCTCTGCATTCCTTTTTTCATTTTCTTTTCTTTCTTGTTCTCACTCTCTGTACTTTCTGACGATGTCTCCCTCTCTCCTTCCTTTCATCTCAGTCTTTCAAACTCTTCCAATTCTTTCTTCCTTTCTCTTTTTCTTCCTTTCTTTCTTTCTCTCTTTCTGTCCACGTCCATTTAAAATCCCAAAGTTTCCCAGGAGAAACAAACCTGTTTGTAGCATCCATTAAAAACAACCAAGTATAATTTATTCATGTGTGTGTGTCTGTTTGCTTGTGCATGCGTGTGCGAGAGAGAGAGAGAGAAAGAAAAATAGGACAAGGACAGACGTAGAAGCATTCAGAGAGTTGTTGATCTTGCCTCAATATGAAAAAGAGAGAGAGAGAGAGAGAGAGAGAGAGAGAGAGAGAGAGAGAGAGAGAGAGAGAGAGAGAGAGAGAGAGATGTTAGCGGTGGTGTTGGCTAACCTGCGCGGACTTCTGCTTATTAGACAGTTATTTGGTGAGTCTGGGGCACCGCGACGTGAGGCTATTTAAATCTACAGGGTGGGGTGGGGGGGCTCGCTCGTACGTATGTGCATACGTGGTCGCGCTCGCGCGTGTGTGTGTGTGTGTAAGCTGAAATTGAGATGTTAGGTTCAGGGGGCAAAGAGGCCAAGGAGAGGGTGCATGGAGCCAGGGTGTGTGTGTGTGTGTGTGTATGTGTGTGTCGGTGTGTGTCGGTGTGTGTGACCGTATCTCACACGCAGACGGTCGTGGTCACTTAATTGCTGTCACCCACAAGGCCTTTATAGAGACAACCGATACACACACACACACACACACACACACACACACACACACACACACACACACACACACACAGATGCATACACACACACACACACACACACACACAGATACACACACACATGTACGTACACACACACACACACACACACACATGCACACATACAAAGACGCAGCCCATGGCAACAGACAACCTTCTTTAAGTGGAGACACTTAAGGAGCGAGTGTGTAGTCGTACACACACACACGCACACACACACACACACACACACACACACACACACACACACACCACACACACAC
>PIJE02000574.1:263447-294020 GCA_002895965.2 Coryphaenoides rupestris | reverse complement strand
GGGGAATTACACAAGTAGCCTAGTTTAGCTTTAAAATAGCCTCAAAGAGTGTTGGCCGCCTGTGTGTGTGTGTGTGTGTGTGTGCGTGTGCGTGTGTATGTATGTGTGTGTGTGTGTGTGTGTGTGTGTGTGTGTGAGGCACGAGTGAATTCAGCTGACGATGACCAACCTGTAACCGGATGCCGAGGCAAAATATAAATGCCGTATTTACCCCTAGACTGGTAATGCAGCATGTATTTGACACACAATACAGACAGTTGACACACATAGCAGTGTACACTCACACACTCAACACAGTGATTTACTTCCATGAAACAGTTTATCGCAACACTATTTCGCCCTCATTTGTCCCTCACAATTTAAATTTGTCCCGTCTGTTTCTGACCTGTCTGCCACACTTTTAGCAAATATTTTTGTTCAAATAATCAAATTCAATGTTTTATTTGCTATTAATTTAATCCGTTCGCTAGCATTTGATTTCATTAAATTATTTATAACTAAATAATGGTTAATAGCGGTTAGGGAAATGCTTTAGTTGGGACACTTTAAAAAAACATTTTAGTTAATACTTTACGACATAAGTACGCGGATTCAGCTCTGCTCAGCCTGGGATCAGCTTGGTATCGTGCTGACAAGCTTACGGTTTTAAAAGCACACCGTTACGACGAGTGAGCATTCAAATCCGATGCAAAGTACACATGCAGGCTCCGCACAGGAAGTAGTTAGCTTCCTGCTGCCAGCATCCCAAGGAGGATTGGCTGTGTGATCCATTCATTGATTTATTTATTTCACTTTATTTGTGTATTTTCTTTTAGGACTCTAGTAGTCACATGTCCCGAGGGGGGGGAACGTCACTAACGGTGACAGCGCGTTAGTACTGAGTCGATGCCTTCGTCGCATTCGCTCTTTTAGGCTCCTTGGGGATGAAGATGACAGGCGTGTTTATCTGGAACTGGAGGGGGGAGAGGAGGAGGAGGAGGAGGAGGGGGGAGAGACGAGCACATAAAGTGTGTGTGTATGTGTGTGTGTGTGTGTGTGTGTGTGTGTGTGTGTTCTTCAAAACCTCTTTCTTTTGTCCTCCATTTTGTTGGGTATTCTTCAATGTCCTTCACTTCCTGCACCGGAGCTCCGCCCACCGCCACCCACCAACCAACCCCCCCCCCCCACACACACACACACGTACACTCTGCTCCCCACTCTGTTGTGTGGGGGGTTTCTGTGAAAACACATTAGTTGTTGTTTTTCAACTCGCGCCAAGGTTAACGGTGGCCGTTCAGCAGCAGTTTGAATATCACACAACGTTATCTCACTCACAATCAGTGCCTCCTCCATCCCCTCCCTCCGCCTCTGCTGCCCGCCTCCCCGCCTCCCCGCCCACCGCCCCGCCCCCTGCCGCCCCTCGCCGCCCCCTAAGCACCACTAAAGACACATCAATGTACCATTTCATCGACCCGCCCGTCACCCATCATCCGTCACCCCATCCATCTCGCTTTGTCCCCCCCCTCTATTGCTCGCCCCAGCAGGTATTATGAATGAACGGCAGACAGCCACGAGAAAATAAGCGTTGGCGTTTTTGCCCGTGATTGTCGGCCGTCACACGTCACACCGGGCGGGGGACGGAAGGTGTCGGCCGTTCCCCCCCCCCCGCTGGTACCGGGTGTGGAGGTTGGCATGATGATGGTGGCATGCGTTTTGGTTGTTTTTCTCTGTGGTAATGTTTGACGTTGTTGTGTCCTCATTGCTTACTTTTTCGCTTTCACTTTTACTTTATTTCACTTTTATTTTTTGCTATATTTTGCTTGAAGGGGAACATACCGCTTCATACCTGTGTCATGAAAAAATGTCTGCGTCAGTTGCCCTGTTTTGCCACTAAAATCGCGATTTTACAAGAAATAATTTCAACTTAAGTGCGGAAACAGAGCTGATGTTGAAGAGCCAAGCGACACCTTTAACCTTGACTCAGCACTCCCAGCAGGGTAGAGCAGAGATTGAGTGTTCACACTGGACACCCCAGTCTCGCCCCAGTAAGACAGACAGCTATAGGCTAGCATCAACAGGTGGCCTTTTAAAGTGTGGAGGGAGAGAGATGGGGAGAGAAGATATCAATTTATTTCGGACCTCGGGTTGCTTTGCATGGTATCTTCTAGAAGGTGACACGTCGCCTCCAATGCAAATGCAATGCAATCAATGCACTCGTTATTGTTTTACGATGCGGAAAGGTTTGTTGGTTAATTGACCCGCAACTTTTCTCGTTAGTGCAAGGCTCACTTCTCAACACACTTGTCAGGTCTCTCATCGAGAAGTAATGGCTATAATATTCGGATAATTCTATTTTACATTCCAGCTATGATTTAAATGGGGCCCCAAGACATGCATGGTAATCAAACCCAGAGAACCATCTGTCTGGGAGTTGGGTTAGCGTAGCAACACACAGCAAGGCCTGTCACCGCCTCCCCGTGTGAATTGAATCTGGGAATTTCCCGCACAAAGGCATTACGGCGTGATATCTGAAAAGCAGATTGCTTTGGTACAGGGGTGGGGGTTGGGGGGGAAATGCATAATCTTATCCTGTTCAAATTCCCATTATAATGTGGTTATTTCAAGGGTGTTGCATTTTTTATTTTGCACTCCACACAATTCATTCCCGGTAATACCTCGAGGGAAACATGATTGCACATCACAGTCATCTCAATTTTACCATTAGCATTGGCCAACGCTAGCTAATCTGCCGGTGACCTCGGCCGTTTAGCTAGCTCACTGGGGCTTCACATCGTTCGCTTAATGTGATTCAAATGTGTCCTTTTCTCAAGGCAATCATTTCAACACAAGGCAGATATTGTTCCCTAAGAACTTTTTTGGGAACGCCATCTTCTGCGACTTTCGTGCTCCACATACAAAAACGTACAAATCCACCCCAGGTGTGTGTGTGTGTGTGTGTCTGTGTCTGTGTGTGTCTGTGTGTGTGTGTGTGTGTGTGTGTGTGTGTTTGCGCATGTGTCGTACAGCTTCTTGTTCGTCCGAGAAAGAATTCCCTGAAGCATTCTGATCATAGCGAGCATGCGTGACCAGTATATGTGCATCCTGTGTATTCTCAAGCGAAACACGCAAACCCGTTCCTCTGCTTCATCCTAACCTCGGAAAATGAGCGAGGACTTTAATTATAAACCAGTAACCACGCAATTTGCACAAGACGAGAGGAGACACTCGCATGCCAACCGACTAGACTAGACGCATTGTCACTCGAGAGTTAGAATGGAATGGGATGAATTCTGGTGCAGTGAAGGCAGGTTGGTGGAGCAACCTGCTGGTGTTCTCATCATGAAGGCAAAACAACCTGTAGTCTTGCATCACTGCTTTACTACGCGCCATCTCTGATATCTTTACCTTGTCCCCCCCCATCCATAAAACCAATAGAAATATAATAGGCACAAAATGCCATATTAATAAACTGTACATTTCTGGTGCAGTGAAAGATCAGACTGACTTCCAGTCAAGTCTCTGTCGTTCTCGCACTCTCTCTCTCTCGCTCACTCTCTCACGCACGCATGCTCGCTCTCTCAATCTCTCTCTCTCTCTCTCTCTCTCTCACTCTCTCTCTCGCTCTCTCTCGGTGCAGCATCACGACTATTCAGCTGCTGCAGAGGCTAGAGTGTCTCCCCTCCGCCCCACACCCACAAAACCCCCCCCCCCCCCCGCACGCACACACCCTCACCCCTCCTCCTTTATTGTCTCATCATCATACACCCCCGCAGTGATGTGGGAGCTCCGGCAGCCCTGCGAGAGAGATGTGCACGCCGCCAATGCGAGGCGCTAAGAATAGACCAATGGCTGCCCTCGACTCTAGCGACTCGCTGTAGGAGGAGGAGGAGGAGGAGGAGGAGGAGGAGGCGAAGTGGGCGGGAGATGAGGGCTGCTCGTAGCCCAAGCGCGACGTGACGGCGATATTACACGTCTGAAAAGAAACACGCCCCTTTCCCCCCCCTCGCCTCACCCCCCCGACCTGGCTAGGCGAGAGAGAGAGAGGTAGAGAGAGAGAGAGAGAAGAGAGAGAGAGAGAGGAGAGAGGAGAGAGAGAGAGAGAGAGAGAGAGAGAGAGAGAGAGGAGAGCGAGAGAGAGAGAGAGGGGAGAGAGAGAGAGTGTGAGAGAGAGAGAGTATCCAAGCAGTGTTGAAAACAACTGCGAAAATGCAACGAATAGGTTGAAATTTACATCCAAATGATGTTGTAAATGTCTTGCTTGTTCTCAAGGCACTTGAGCAAAGGAGTGTGTGTGTGTGTGTGTGTGTGTGTGTGTGTGTGTGTGTGTGTGTGTGTGTGTGTGTGTGTGTGTGTGTGTGTGTGGGCGGGACGGAGGCTGTGAGAGGGTCATAAGAGGCTCATTAGTTGTGTTGTCCTGGTCTAACCGAGTTTCCTGTCTCTCACTTCCTGTGAGCCGTGTATGCCAGTTAACAGTGCCCCAGAGCGACGAATAATAACAACGTGACAACAATAACACAATAACAACAAAAACAAGAAAGGGAGAATAACTAGGGAGTTTTTGGATGAAGTATTTGCAAATTTCCAAAACAGTTTTCAAGACAGGTATCGATCTATCGGAAGCCCCTCCCCCCCATCTCTCTCGCCCCCTAAACCTATGTTACCGAAAGTCCCGCCTTCTCTCTCGATAACCAATAACCTTAGAGAGCGAGGTGAAGGCAACTCCATCCCGATTATTATTATTTGTATTATTATTATTATTATTATTATTATTATTATTATTATTATTATTATTATGTATTATTATTGTTATTATTATTCTTGCCCACAATATGTTAGTATAAGAATCACATAATAAAAAGTTAGTGTGATGATAAACCTGCTTGCGTGCACACACACACACATACACACACACACACACACACACACGCGCGCGCGCTAACATGCACACACACCCTTTCAATTGCTTTCTCTTATTGCTTTCTCGTATGGTTCGTACGGACCGGCCGCTGTCCAATAAGCAACCTCTGCTGCTGCTTCCTCTCAGGCTCTGTTGTCGCTAGTTGCCGCCCTGGGCTTGTCTCCGCTCTGCCACCTCAAACGCTTCTCCTACCCCCTTCCCTCTTCCCTTTTCTCCCCCATCCCCTTGCCCTTTTCTGGGGGTGGGGCCAGGGGGAGGGGGAGTGGGAGGAGCAGCCCAGACAGATGTATTTTTTTTTTCTTCACGCCGCTACACCACGCCCGCCGCCGCCCCCCTTGATCTGATGCCCCAATGCCTTCATGTTTCCAGGTGTGACATTTGCTGCAAAGGGCTACTTCGACGCCCTGGTGCGGATGGGCGAGATGGCGAGCGAGAGTCAAGGCTCTAAGGATATTGGTGAGTCCCCAGTAGTGGCTATAGCTGCCCCTAGTGGGTTGGAGGGGAATTACACAAGTAGCCTAGTTTAGCTTTAAAATAGCCTCAAAGAGTGTTGGCCGCCTGTGTGTGTGTGTGTGCGTGTGTATGTGTGTGTGTGTGTGTGTGTGTGTGTGTGTGTGTGTGTGAGGTACGACTGAATTCAGCTGACGATGACCAACCTGTAACCGGATGCCGAGGCAAAATATAAATGCCGTATTTACCCCTAGACTGGTAATGCAGCATGTATTTGACACACAATACAGGCAGTTGACACACATAGCAGTGTACACTCACACACTCAGCACAGTGATTTACTTCCATGAAACAGTTTATCGCAACACTATTTCGCCATCATTTGTCCCTCACAATTTAAATTTGTCCTGTCTGTTTCTGACCTGTCTGCCACACTTTTAGCAAATATTTTTGTTCAAATAATCAAATTCAATGTTTTATTTGCTATTAATTTAATCCGTTCGCTAGCATTTGATTTCATTAAATTATTTATAACTAAATAATGGTTAATAGCGGTTAGGGAAATGCTTTAGTTGGGACACTTTAAAAAAACATTTTAGTTAATACTTTACGACATAAGTACGCGGATTCAGCTCTGCTCAGCCTGGGATCAGCTTGGTATCGTGCTGACAAGCTTACGGTTTTAAAAGCACACCGTTACGACGAGTGAGCATTCAAATCCGATGCAAAGTACGCATGCAGGCTCCGCACAGGAAGTAGTTAGCTTCCTGCTGCCAGCATCCCAAGGAGGATTGGCTGTGTGATCCATTCATTGATTTATTTATTTCACTTTATTTGTGTATTTTCTTTTAGGACTCTAGTAGTCACATGTCCCGAGGGGGGGGAACGTCACTAACGGTGACAGCGCGTTAGTACTGAGTCGATGCCTTCGTCGCATTCGCTCTTTTAGGCTCCTTGGGGATGAAGATGACAGGCGTGTTTATCTGGAACTGGAGGGGGGAGAGGAGGAGGAGGAGGAGGGGGGAGAGACGAGCACATAAAGTGTGTGTGTATGTGTGTGTGTGTGTGTGTGTGTGTGTGTGTGTGTTCTTCAAAACCTCTTTCTTTTGTCCTCCATTTTGTTGGGTATTCTTCAATGTCCTTCACTTCCTGCACCGGAGCTCCGCCCACCGCCACCCACCAACCCAACCCCCCCCCCACACACACACACACGTACACTCTGCTCCCCACTCTGTTGTGTGGGGGGTTTCTGTGAAAACACATTAGTTGTTGTTTTTCAACTCGCGCCAAGGTTAACGGTGGCCGTTCAGCAGCAGTTTGAATATCACACAACGTTATCTCACTCACAATCAGTGCCTCCTCCATCCCCTCCCTCCGCCTCCTGCTGCCCGCCTCCCCGCCTCCCCGCCCCGCCCGCCCCCTCGCCGCCCTCGCGCCCCCTAAGCACCACTAAAGACACATCAATGTACCATTTCATCGACCCGCCCGTCACCCATCATCCGTCACCCCATCCATCTCGCTTTGTCCCCCCCCTCTATTGCTCGCCCGCAGGTATTATGAATGAACGGCAGACAGCCACGAGAAAATAAGCGTTGGCGTTTTTGCCGTGATTGTCGGCCGTCACACGTCACACCGGGCGGGGGACGGAAGGTGTCGGCCGTTCCCCCCCCCGCTGGTGCCGGGTGTGGAGGTTGGCATGATGATGGTGGCATGCGTTTTGGTTGCTTTTCTCTGTGGCAATGTTTGACGGTGTTGTGTCCTCATTGCTTACTTTTTCGCTTTCACTTTTACTTTATTTCACGTTTTATTTTTTGCTATATTTCTGCTTGAAGGGGAACATACCGCTTCATACCTGTGTCGTGAAAAAATGTCTGCGTCAGTTGCCCTGTTTTGCCACTAAAATCGCGATTTTACAAGAAATAATTTCAACTTAAGTGCGGAAACAGAGCTGAGTTGAAGCGACACCTTTAACCTTGACTCAGCACTCCCAGCAGGGTAGAGCAGAGATTGAGTGTTCACACTGGACACCCCAGTCTCGCCCCAGTAAGACAGACAGCTATAGGCTAGCATCAACAGGTGGCCTTTTAAAGTGTGGAGGGAGAGAGATGGGGAGAGAAGATATCAATTTATTTCGGACCTCGGGTTGCTTTGCATGGTATCTTCTAGAAGGTGACACGTCGCCTCCAATGCAAATGCAATGCAATCAATGCACTCGTTATTGTTTTACGATGCGGAAAGGTTTGTTGGTTAATTGACCCGCAACTTTTCTCGTTAGTGCAAGGCTCACTTCTCAACACACTTGTCAGGTCTCTCATCGAGAAGTAATGGCTATAATATTCGGCTAATTCTATTTTACATTCCAGCTATGATTTAAATGGGGCCCCAAGACATGCATGGTAATCAAACCCAGAGAACCATCTGTCTGGGAGTTGGGTTAGCGTAGCAACACACAGCAAGGCCTGTCACCGCCTCCCCGTGTGAATTGAATCTGGGAATTTCCCGCACAAAGGCATTACGGCGTGATATCTGAAAAGCAGATTGCTTTGGTACAGGGGTGGGGGTTGGGGGGGAAATGCATAATCTTATCCTGTTCAAATTCCCATTATAATGTGGTTATTTCAAGGGTGTTGCATTTTTTATTTTGCACTCCACACAATTCATTCCCGGTAATACCTCGAGGGAAACATGATTGCACATCACAGTCATCTCAATTTTACCATTAGCATTGGCCAACGCTAGCTAATCTGCCGGTGACCTCGGCCGTTTAGCTAGCTCACTGGGGCTTCACATCGTTCGCTTAATGTGATTCAAATGTGTCCTTTTCTCAAGGCAATCATTTCAACACAAGGCAGATATTGTTCCCTAAGAACTTTTTTGGGAACGCCATCTTCTGCGACTTTCGTGCTCCACATACAAAAACTTACAAATCCACCCCAGGTGTGTGTGTGTGTGTGTGTGTGTGTGTGTGTGTGTGTGTGTCTGTGTTGTGTGTGTGTGTGTGTGTGTGTGTGTGTGTGTGTGTGTCTGTGTGTGTGTGTGTGTGTGTGTGTGTGTGTGCGCATGTGTCGTACAGCTTCTTGTTCGTCCGAGAAAGAATTCCCTGAAGCATTCTGATCATAGCGAGCATGCGTGACCAGTATATGTGCATCCTGTGTATTCTCGAGCGAAACACGCAAACCCGTTCCCCTGCTTCATCCTAACCTCGGAAAATGAGCGAAGACTTTAATTATAAACCAGTAACCACGCAATTTGCACAAGACGAGAGGAGACACTCGCATGCCAACCGACTAGACTAGACGCATTGTCACTCGAGAGTTAGAATGGAATGGGATGAATTCTGGTGCAGTGAAGGCAGGTTGGTGGAGCAACCTGCTGGTGTTCTCATCATGAAGGCAAAACAACCTGTAGTCTTGCATCACTGCTTTACTACGCGCCATCTCTGATATCTTTACCTTGTCCCCCCCCATCCATAAAACCAATAGAAATATAATAGGCACAAAATGCCATATTAATAAACTGTACATTTCTGGTGCAGTGAAAGATCAGACTGACTTCCAGTCAAGTCTCTGTCGTTCTCGCACTCTCTCTCTCTCGCTCACTCTCTCACGCACGCATGCTCGCTCTCTCAATCTCTCTCTCTCTCTCTCTCACTCTCTCTCTCGCTCTCTCTCGGTGCAGCATCACGACTATTCAGCTGCTGCAGAGGCTAGAGTGTCTCCCCTCCGCCCCACACAACCCCCCCCCCCCCCCCCCCCCCCGCACGCACACACCCTCACCCCTCCTCCTTTATTGTCTCATCATCATACACCCCCGCAGTGATGTGGGAGCTCCGGCAGCCCTGCGAGAGAGATGTGCACGCCGCCAATGCGAGGCGCTAAGAATAGACCAATGGCTGCCCTCGACTCTAGCGACTCGCTGTAGGAGGAGGAGGAGGAGGAGGAGGAGGAGGAGGCGAAGTGGGCGGGAGATGAGGGCTGCTCGTAGCCCAAGCGCGACGTGACGGCGATATTACACGTCTGAAAAGAAACACGCCCCTTTCCCCCCCCTCGCCTCACCCCCCCCCTACTTCCTGCTTACCAAAATGGCATGACAGAAAAGAGAGAGAGAGAAATGAAAGGAGAGAGAGAGAGAGAGAGAGAGAGAGAGAGAGAGAGAGAGAGAGAGAGAGCAGAGAGAGAGAGAGATTGTGAGAGGGAGTGGGAAGAAATTATATGATGCTTGTGCAGCCTCCCTTTTTGACGCGCCTTATAAGGGTGGCCGTTGTCCGTCAAATGGAAATGCTGGCGTTGCTGTAGAGGCATGCAGCAAAAGGGTGGCAGGGCAGGCGCACTAGTGAACGGCGCAACGCTATACTTCTGAATACACGTCTTTAGCTCAAGGGAGAGCATCGACTCACGTGCCCTCAGTCAGCGGTCTGCGTCGGGGCACAACCACTCCTGCTACGAATGTCCAAATGTGTGATTTCCCCCTTATTGCCGAGGTAGCGCAGACGTACAAACGTACGTACGTACATTCGGGGTTGTTTTTGTATTCCGTTAGCTCTGGTACAAGGTGGCGGTGTTGTTATTCGCCGGAAGTTACTCGCATCCATCAAAGTCCACAGAGTCACGCCCCCCTTTCTGTGGAAGGAGGAACTCAAATCGGCAGATGCTATTCGTGGATGGAGCCCGCGTACCCGTTCATTAGAAGACAGACTCGTGCAGAAAACACGGTCTCTCCCTAAATGTTGCCGCATTAAACATCCATTAGTTAAAGGGTAATTGCTTTCTGGACCCCAAATCTGGTAATTTGGATCAACAACCTAAATGTATTTATAATGAGATGGAGGATGAGAGAGGGAGAAAGTGTGTTTACGTTTCTGTGTGTGTGTGCTGAAAGGGAGAGAGTATTGTTAAAGGAGTATTGTTATACCACCAGGTGTGAGCATGATTAGCCATTCCAAGCGGTTTCAAAAGCCGGTGGGAATGGCCCCACTTGACACATCACAAGTGTCTTCCTGCATGGGAGCTCCGCCCACACCTGGTGGTATAACGTGTCTCCTTTAAGTTCATCCTATGTATTCATGGCAGCAGATGCATTACTGGGGACCTTTGAGTGTGTGTACGTTCGTGGACCTTGGAGTGTGTGTACATATGGGGACCCTTGAGTGTGTTTACATGTGGGGACCTTAGAGTGTGTGTACAAATGGGAACCTTAGAATGTGTGTACATGTGGGGACCCTTGAGTGTGTTGGGGGACCTTAGACTGTGTGTACATCGGGAACGATCCCTTAGAGCAGGGGTGGGCAATTATTTTGGCTCAAGGGCCACATTTGGTTTTTAAAGTGGACAGACGGGCCGGGCCATTAGTAGATGAGGATCACAGCGTCTAGCACCCCCCCCCCCCCCCCCCCTGCATATTAGTGTCCTCTGATCTAGTGGAACCAATCAAGATATCAATTGCAGGATGAAAAAAAACAGCGAAATGAATACTACAAATGTAAATGTATTATAGGACTGTTGTTAATGTAAATGCCCGGCGGGCCGGATTAAACAACGCAACGGGCCGTATGTGGCCCGCGGGCCGTAGTTTGCCCAGGTCTGCCTTAGAGTGTTCATGCACAGTGGGAAGGTCATGGAGTTTACAGTCAAAAAGTCAGAGCAACCCAAATCAAATAATTTGTCAGCTTGGCGCCGGAGACCTTGGTTCATGATTGAGGACTAATGCTGTAATTGAATCGCTGTAATTTAGTTACGTAACATGGCCGCCAGGGATGGTGCGCATTTAGTATTTGTCTCTCTATGGCTATCCCGCTATGATGCTGTTTCAAGGACTTTGCGGCGAGGCCGGTGTTGAAGTAGGGGGAAGGAAGAGAGTGGGTTGGGGTGTATGTGTGGTAGGGTACAGGTATGCGCTCATTACTGTCTGACTTGTGGGCCCGGCTTGTCGTAGCTCGAGACAGAAGTGGCCTCTGCGCCCCGTGTGTTGGGTGGATGGCCACTGTACATAAATTGGCTTCCCTTCCTTCTTTTGTTCCTTGCTTGCTTGCTTGTTTGTTTGTTTGTGCCCTGTCACAACACACCTGTTCCTGTTGCCACGGCGGAAAGGGACAAGAACAGCAGCAGCAATTGTCGCTGCGGCAGGAAAAATCGCAAGGCGTCGAAGAGAAAAACCCCAGGAGACTGAGACATGAGGGATAATGAGCGAGGGAAGTAAATAGAGAGAGAGAGAATAGAATGAGAGAGTTGGAAGTGAGGACCAAATCGAGTTGGGTAGCCGGCCGGGTCATTGGCAGTGTTGTGCGTCGGATCGATGTTCGGGTCTCTCGGACTGGCGACGACCGTAGATCACACGTTTTTTAAAATTGTCATTAGGGGCGTCTGGGTCCGGCGGTCTGGCGGATGGGCATCAAAGCGCAGCAGAGCAGAGACCCCCTGCGGTGCGCCACATCAACCCGCCGACCCGCCCAACCAACACCACCCAGCAGCCGCCCGCCCACCGCCTTCCTGCTCCACGCAACCGATGCATGTCTCTCTGCCCTTGGCTTGGCTGGTCTGAGCGGCCGTCCATGACACCACCACCATCACCACGACCACCACCACCTCCACCACCACCACCACCACCACCACTGTGGTAAAAGGGATGGAGGCAGTGTGTGTGTTCATAGTGCAGTACTCATCATGGCTAGGGTGTTCAAATTCAAATTCCCCAGCCATAAGGTTCTGAGTTCGATTCCCAATGGCCACGACCGCGAGGATAAGGCACCCCCATTACCTGCTACCTCATGATTTGCATCTGTATTCAATGTAAGTGAATTATCTCCATAACAACATAGTAACATTACATTGTTATTGTCAATTTAATTTACAGCAACGGGAGTATGACTGTAATATATATTTATATAGTGTACATATTAAGGTACCGTCAGCGATATGTATATTCACTCTTTCGACAAATGTACTCGTAAGTCGCTTTGGACAAAAGTGCCCTAAATGCAAATATACTGTATATCTATATATATAGGTGTCAGAGGCGACTGCAGTGCCACCTGTGTGAGGAGGACTGAAGTGTTAATGAGAAGCGGCTGGACTTCTGAAGCGTTTGTCCTTCGGTTGTCGCACTGTCCTTGTCCGCACCGAGGCCCTGCCAAGCGGTGACTTAATGATGCTGATAGCGCTGCGAGGCTCCGGCCACGGATCAGGGACAGTCTGATCCGGACATTAAACCGGACAGACTCACCTCAGGTGACACTCACTCACGCTCACAAAAAATGGAGACTCTGTCTTCACAAAGGGGTTGGACACAGGAGAGATGGGTCCGAAAATGCTAATCATTTTAATGGCTTCGTTATGGTCCTCACCTGCTCTTTGGAGCCTGACAGTTTTTGTTTAAAAAGCAATCTTTTAAATAGACTCCATTCTGTCTCCGTCTTTGTCTGTCTCTCTGTCTCTCTCTATCTCTGTCTCTCTCTCTGTCTCTCTCTGTCTCTATCTCTGTGTCTCTCTGTCTCTCTCCCTCTCTGTTTCTCTCTCTCGGTCTCTCTGTCTCTCTCTGTTTCTCTCTCCCTCTCTGTCTCTGTTTCTGTCTCTCTGTCTCTGTCTCTCTGTCTCTGTCTCTCTGTCTCTCTCTTTTTTTCTCTCTCTGTCTCTCTCTATCTCTGTCTCCCTGTTTCTGTCTCTCTGTCTCTCTCTGTCTCTCTGTCTCTGTCTTTCTCTCCCTCTCTTCAAGTTGCTCATTCTCTCCCGTGTCCAGCCAGTGTCGAGGATAATCAATCTTTCTAATGGTTATGTAGCTCTGGTCAATTCAATCGATCTTATTTCAGTGGCTTCAATTCATTCTCGTGGGGATTCATTTTTCTTCTTCCTCTCAACCCGGTGTGTAACTAAAGACGTCAGAATTAGGGACGTGACACCACCTGGATTCCTGCAGGCGGCGAACAGAATTGTTTTGTTCCAGATACCACTGGGTTTTATTTAATACTGAGCCTTATAAGGCTCACTGTATCCAGCTGGGTCGAGGCAATTGGAGTAAATTGAAAAGTAAATTGTATTTCTCTCTCTCTTTCTTTCTCTCTCTCTCTCTGGATGTATGGGGAATGTACTTTTTGGGGGGTTTATTGGTTGGTGGCTGACCACTAAAATCAAGTGAGTTGCTTTGAGAGAAAGGCCTCCTTGAAAAGTCCTTGGAAGACTTTTAAAACATTTAACAACAATACAGATTTTTTGGACTTAAAACAGCAGTGACTTTGAGGAGAATGAATCCTGGCCCTTAGTAATTGCCAAAATGCATAAAGAACACTTTGTTAGCTTTTTTTTAATTGAAGAATTATCGAAGAATTCCCTAGAATTCCATTTCTATAAGCCACTTGTTCCCGTAAGGCACTTACCTTTCAGAATGACTAACCTGTTTGGTTAATCTCTGATTAAACGTATTGGTGGACCTTGTGCTGATAAGGCAACTAAATAGTGGATCATTGCTCAGAATTTAGATCTCCATCTCCCCCCCATCCCCAACGCGCCTCCCACACAGCGGTGCCTTCACACTTAGAGTATTTCCCATCGTTTAACATGTACGGAGTGTACAACATCATTACTAATTAGTTAGTTCGCTAATTAGGTCGGCACTTTGATTGAAAGCTCATTCCTAATGAAGTACTGGGGGGGCGGGAAAAAAATCCACAAATGTTTCCACAAAATGGCCGCTAATTAACAAACAGGACACAGCTGTTGACAGCCGGTTTGCAGCAGCAACTCCTTGTCCGTCAAAACCACGGACCCCACCCGCCAGACACAAGGCCCTCAGCCTCACTATGAGGGAAATAATGAAACAAGACAATGTACTCCCCACACCCGGGCTTTGTGGAGGTTATCTGCGGTGATTAACCGGTAAGCAGCTTATGGACCCCACCCAACACCCCCGGCGTTGAGCCCAGCGAGTGCCGTGGCTCCCTGGGATTAGCTGCCTGGGCCCCGTCAGCAAAAACAGCCCCCCGCCCGGGCGGTGTTAAAATGTCACACTTTAAATTGTCTTTGCTTGGCTTTCAATGGAGATAGGAGATATAGGCACCGCTCGATGGCTGCTACGGTGGGGTGGGGAATCCGGTTATGACTTGGTTGCGGAGAAAGGAAGATAAGGATGGAGATGATGTATGACGTGTGTGTGTGTGTGTGTGACGCTACCACATGCAAACATATATTTTTCTCTCCCTCTCTCTCTGTAACTTCACACGTATGTCAAAGAAAGCCTTTGAGCAACACGTGATGCGCTGGTACGTCAGAGAGAGGTGTGCGTGTGTGTGTGTGTGTGTGTGTGCACCTTCTAGAAGTCATTGCAGCAACAGGAAGTGCACACTGGTGGAATTTATCTGCCTCCGTTTCTACCCATCATGCCTTTCACCATCCACAGGCACTTCCCTCATAAACTTTTATAGTCGCCTTCACTGCGGTTTTCAATAAAGACACGGGCAAGGGACCAGACTGTGTGTGTGTGTGTGTGTGCGTGCGTGTGTGTGTGTGTGTGTGTGTGTGTGTGTGTTGTTGTTGTTGCAGCAGATGACAGCCAGCCGTTTAACGGTGTCAGGGAGCATGGTTTTAAGTGTGCTATTTCTCTTCTAAGTGTTTAAGTGTGCTGCTCAACAATGTCTCCCAACCCCTCCAATCATTGTCTCCCCCCCCCACATATATACGCCTGTATGACTGTGGTACGTGTGTGCGTGTGCGTGTGTGTGTGTGTGAGTGTGTGTGAGTGTGTGTGTGCAGGGGGGTACAGAGTGCGGCTAAACCACTACCCTACACAACAATATATTCTGATCCATCACATCCTCTCACTCACACTCACTCACATACATTCATTTACCTTTACATTTGCATTTACGGGATTTGGCCGATGCTTTTCTCCGAAGCGACTTACAATAAGTACATTTGTCGAAAGAGTATCAACATCATATATATATCGCTGACGGTGCAGTACGAGTTGTATCGAACAAGTTTCAAGCAATGATGGTTGCTAGGTTAATAGAACAAGTTTCAACACTCATAAACGCTACGTTGACCCCGAGCTGAGCTGATAAAGAGCAAGATAGCTAGGCTAAGATGCTACAGAATGCTACAAAGTGCTAGTATTCGTGCCGGGACCTACAGACATACAAGATGCTGCACAAGGTACATACACACACACACACACACACACACACACACACCACAGTGTCATTCATGTGACTGACTCTGTTTTTAGCCCCATTTAAAACGTTCCCGCTCTCGACTCTCATACACCCCTCCCCTGAGACCTTGTACGCTTACAACATAGCGTCGCGCTAGACCAGAGGCTAGTCATATGAGAGTCCGCTAATGGACGTTAGCGGGCTCACGTGGGACGCAGGGGTCCCATTAGGTGAATCGCGAGATGGTCTAATCAACACTCGAGGTATGCATGCCCACCACCCTGACACACGTCAACCCTTAGCAAGACGCCAGCTCCTGTGTGTCTGTGGGGTTTAGATCTGTGTGTGCGTGTGTGTGTGTGCGTGTGTGTGCCAGGTGTGTGCGTTGTTTTCAATGCATATAGTTTTTCAATTATGTAGATAGATAGGAGTCGGGGGGGAGAGGGGGGCGGCGGCGGGGGAGGGGTTAATGGAGTCGTTTTTATGTTTCATTTTGATAAAATATTCAATTGAACCGTGTGTCTCTATGTCAGCCCGTGGTGTGCATCATTCTTGTGGCGGTGGGGGTGGAGCTTAGGTGGTGTGGGCGGATGCTGTTTTTTCTTTTTCTGGGTTGATTTGACTTGAGAGAGCGAGAGACAGACCCATCTCTTCGGGGCTCTCTCTCTCTCTCTCTTTCTCTCTCTCTCTCTCTCCCCTCTCTGCTATTGGCTCAAACTAGCTCTTGTGTTGTTCCTTGTTTTTCCCCCACAATGCATTGCATATTCAGAGGAGGCAGCATGTAGGTATCTCTTAAAAACAACACGCTCTTCCTCCCACGTGCATGACGCATTATTTACTGTTTTTATTGTTTTTTTGTATTAAATATTTTTGGTTCACGTGGTGGTGACCTTTCTCTAAGCTGTATTTTTTTGTTTTTGTTTATTTATCTCCCCATTTTTATTATGTCATAGAATAAGTTAGAGAAAAACAAGCATTTGCTGGATAAGTCGGTTAAGATTGCCCCTTCTCCTAGTATGTCTATGTATGTGTATACAGTGTATATATAGGTGTGTGTATATATTGGTATATATATTTTGTAATGATTAATTATTAATCGTATTAAATCAGCTCAAATCTAATTAAGCTTGGTGTTGATGTAGATAACTGACATGGAATGAATTGTATTCAGATAATGTCCTTCTGCTTTGTGTAACCTCTAAAAAAAAAATGATTTCCGTCGACGCTTTAATTTTGGAGGAGCGCTTTGTGACGAGACAGCTGTTCCATCCTGTCCATCTCGCCTCGCCACACCCCCCTCCCCTCCCGCCCACCTGTTTACCGCACACCTGTCCTGTCATCCGTGTTTGTGCTAGCATGCGCTCCGTTCGTTTGTTCGTTCGTTCGCACGGTCGCCATATTGTTTGCACCCGGCTCTGAGAAAAGGTGAAAACGTTTTTAAATTCTCTCTTGTCTCTCTCCTCTCTCTCTCTCTCTCTCTCTCTCTCTCTCTCTCTCTCTCTCTCTCTCTCTCTCTCTCTCGCTCTCTCGCACTCTCTCCCCTAACGCCCTTCTGTGTTGGCTCTTCCTCCCCCTCTCCCACCACCCCCCACCCCCCCCACACTGCCCTGGACCCTGGCCTGGTCCTCTTCTGTCTGCAGGGGAGGTGCTCTTCCAGATGGCCGAGGTCCACAGACAGATCCAAGATCCAGCTGGAGGAGATGGTGAGAGCCACCCCTTCAACCCTCAACCCCACCCCACCCCCACCCGCTCCACCCCACCCCCACGTGCAAAGAACACTATGGAAACGATCGCTTCTATACTGTAACTGTGAAAATGATTATTATTGTTATTGTCATAACAGTCTTTCATATTCGTTGTTTTAATTTTGAATCCCTCCTACGCTGTAGGTCAAAAGATGGCTTTCGTTCAATATTACGTTTGACAAAACGTGTTATACTCCTGTGTTGCGAGGCAACACAGGAGTATAACTATAGGAGTTTTATCTATTATAGCAGTATGTTTTATGTTATATATATATTATAAAACCTACTGCGACGTACATGCAAAGCTGTAGTTAGCTAAACAGTCGTCGTGCGTGTCAAAATCAAATAATTTCATGAACCTTTATTCCAATGTAGTGTACTGTGACATTTCAATTTCACCACTGGGTGAACTCAGCCTTTTGATGCGTGCCACACACACGCACACACACACACACACACACACACACACACCACACACACACACCACACACACACACAGACATCACACTGACAATAGCTGGTGTGTGTATTTACACATTTCAAATTGTATTCAGATAATGTCCTTCTGCTTTGTGTAACCTCTAAAAAAAAAATTGATTTCCGTCGACGCTTTAATTTTGGAGGAGCGCTTTGTGACGAGACAGCTGTTCCATCCTGTCCATCTCGCCTCGCCACACCCCCCTCCCCTCCCGCCCACCTGTTTACCGCACACCTGTCCTGTCATCCGTGTTTGTGCTAGCATGCGCTCCGTTCGTTTGTTCGTTCGTTCGCACGGTCGCCATATTGTTTGCACCCGGCTCTGAGAAAAGGTGAAAACGTTTTTAAATTCTCTCTTGTCTCTCTCTCTCTCTCTCTCTCTCTCTCTCTCTCTCTCTCTCTCTCTCTCTCTCTCTCGCTCTCTCGCACTCTCTCCCCTAACGCCCTTCTGTGTTGGCTCTCTCCCACCACCCCCCACCCCCCCCACTGCCCTGGACCCTGGCCTGGTCCTCTTCTGTCTGCAGGGGAGGTGCTCTTCCAGATGGCCGAGGTCCACAGACAGATCCAGATCCAGCTGGAGGAGATGGTGAGAGCCACCCCTTCAACCCTCAACCCCACCCTCACCTCACCCGCTCCACCCACCCCACGTGCAAAGAACACTATGGAAACGATCGCTTCTATACTGTAACTGTGAAAATGATTATTATTGTTATTGTCATAACAGTCTTTCTTATTCGTTGTTTTAATTTTGAATCCCTCCTACACTGTAGGTCAAAAGATGGCTTTCGTTCAATATTACGTTTGACAAAACGTGTTATACTCCTGTGTTGCGAGGCAACACAGGAGTATAACTATAGGAGTTTTATCTATTATAGCAGTATGTTTTATGTTATATATATATTATAAAACCTACTGCGACGTACATGCAAAGCTGTAGTTAGCTAAACAGTCGTCGTGCGTGTCAAAATCAAATAATTTCATGACCCTTTATTCCAATGTAGTGTACTGTGACATTTCAATTTCACCACTGGGTGAACTCAGCCTTTTTGATGCATGCCACACACACGCACACACACACACCAACTGACAATACTGCTGCGTGGCTGTATTTACACATTTCAACATTTCCCTTCCGTCGTGATCCGTTGTGACGCCATATCGTGACCCCTGTTGCCCTCTGTAAAAAAAATAAGACATAGTCAGCATGGTCAGCATATTGTTTCACGTTTTTTTTTAACCTGTGGTCTAATAGATTTTTTTGCTTTGTCATGAAAAAAAAGACTGACTACCTGGGTGAACGGGTATATATTAAATAATTGCCGAGCCACCTCTGAGATCCAGCTGCAAATTAACCCACCTAACCTGCCCCCCCCCCCCCCCCCTGTTTACACGATGCCTAGCAAGGCGCAGTTAGCAAAAAACAAAAGCAAAACAAACAAACTGTAGTTAATTACAGCTTGCTGCGGCTGTGTCGTCGGCCATGTTTGGACGCTCAGCCAATGGGATGGGACCGCTAATGAGAGCGAGAGAGAGCGAGGCGGAGAGAGAACGACAGAGGGAGATGATGAAAACACTAATTCACTGTCTTTATTGTTTTCTGCAGCTGAAGTCGTTCCACAACGAGCTCCTCACAGAGCTGGAGAAGAAGGTGGAGCTCGACGCCCGCTACCTGAACGTGAGTTTGGTTGTCGTTCGCCTAAAACCGATCTTCATTTGCCTGAGACTAAACGCTATCTGAGCATGAGTTTGGGCATCATTCGATTAAACCAGTGGTTTAATTTTTTGTCTCAATGTACCCCCTTTAAGATGAGTTAAAGCTTGTTGCTATGTTACTATTCAGATTTACTCAATCGCATTAAGCAATGTATTCATTCCTTCTCCTAAGGGTGAATTATTTTACTATCGGTAACCAATAACCAATATTAACAACAACAACATTGTTTTTGAAACATATTCCAAGTACCCACCCCCCACCCTGCAATCCTTCTAAGTACCCCCATTTGAGAAACACTGGTCTGAAACACAATTAATTAGCCTGAGATTAACATAAATAAAAAGTCCCTGATCTTTCTCCAAAGTTCCAACGTGATAAAATGAGAGAGAACAAACACAGCCTCACAAAAAAACTCAATGTTCTTTTCTACTGAATGTTCTCTATGAATTAGCCTCCTGCTGGCTGGCTCTACGACACGTCTCCTTTATCTTCCCGACAAGACAATAGAACCTCAATAGACGCGTCCGGTGACATCACAGGATTCATTTGACGTGCAGCAGCAGCAGCTTCCTCGTCGGTTGTTCCCCCCTTTTCCGATACGTCCCCGCCGCGTCCATCACCATGACAACGTCCCACTGTGAGGATGTCGTTCTCTGCCAGACGTAATTAACTGCTGCTCCTGCCCTAGCTGTTGTTTTTTGTGTAATTTAAAGACAAAAACAGACAAAACACTCAAACAACACGACCCACCGATCGAAGTCAGTGTTAAAACTGCTGCAGATTGTTGCCGCGTTCAGCGTGAAGACTATAGCCACTGAGGCGGTAGTAGCTCAGGAGGTAGACTGATTTTCAGGCAACTGGAAGGTGTGTCGCGGTGTTCCCTGAGCAAGACACCACCTAACCCTAACTGCTCCTGACGTATTGGTTGTTACCTTGCATGGTTGACACCGCCGTCGGTTTATGAATGGTAAATGTGAGGCAATATTGTCAAGCGCTTTGAGCGGCCACAGGTCTGGAACGTGCTATATAAATGCAGTCTTTTTTACGATTCATAAGAGATGACTGCAATGTCATCCTTCGCCATGTTTGATTGGCACGAAAACGTTTGCGATTTGCGCGTCACGATAAAAAAGTGTCCCTTTTGTCAAAGCAGTGCCCCTCCCGGTTGTTCGGTGAACGTTTTAAAAAGGTTGTCGGATCGGATGTCGGGTTGCCGCTGCTGACTCAGTGCTGCCCCCCCACAGGCGGCGCTGAAGAAGTACCAGACGGAGCACAAGAGCAAAGGGGAGAGTCTGGAGAAGTGCCAAGCGGAGCTGAAGAAGCTGCGCAGGAAGAGCCAGGGCAGCAAGCACCCCTCAAAGTATGGAGACAAGGAAATGCAGGTCAGTCCTGTGTGTGTGTGTGTGTGTGTGTGTGTGTGTGTGTGTGTGTGTGTGTGTGTGTGTCCGTCTGTCTGCCTGTATTATTCGCAAGGTGACCGTATGTGTGTGGCAAAGCTGAACGTTTCCAGCGGTTCGTATGCAGTATCGTCTGCACAAACACGCTCACACAAACTACGAAACTACTGGGCTAGTTTTGCGCCGAGTTTCCCCCTGATTGTAATTGGTCCAGGTTGTCACGTGGTCAGCTCACAGCATGTCACAGGTGGCAAGCCAGCAGGCTGGTTGCAGATGAATCTGTGCTCCTGTGTAACTTGGATCTAGCTAAATCATTAATACAATTCAACCTGCAATCAAGATTTGCAGATATATACGTCTGTGAGCATATCTGAAATGCCACTGAGTCAACTTCAAGTAAAATGCCATTTATATGTTCTTGTATTGTCGTTGCCAGGCAATGCTGTCTAGCCATGTGTACTGAGATGGGTCTTTTTATATATCCTAAAAGGAGCTTTCTTGTTCAATTCAATTCAACCTGCATTCCATTTCGCTGAGAAAAACAAAGACAACACAAAACAGAAGAAGAAGAAAAATAGGTCAAGAACAAAGCACTAGACGGCTCAAAAACATTCGCAAACAGAAACAGAAGGTTTAATGCTCCGGTTTCCACACCGTCCAAAAGTCTACGATATAAACTCCTCCCACTCCTCCGCCCACTCACAATCGCAATCAATGTTTTCACTCAAGTCCTGCCGCACAATGCCCTTGCGTGCGTCAACGGCGTGCCAAGAGCCTGTGATACAGCATCACCATCCCTCTGATCCTGAGTTCTCGCGTCTGTAGCCAAGACGTGGTCTTTTACTCCCCGTCAGTCGAATTCCCCCGTAATCATAAAAGGCTTGAAGTGGCAGGCGGCATCTTGGACTCAATCGGGCAGGGCTTTTTTTTTCTTTTTTTTTACAGCAAGTGATTATTTTCTTTGCCTCGGAAGGGTGGAGGGGGGGTGTGTGGGTGGCGGGGTGGAGGTGGTGGTGGTAGTGGAGGAGTCATCTGAGGACAACTCTGAACGAAGGTCGGAGCATCATTGGAATTATAAGGTGCCCGAGGGCTGTGTGTGTGGTGTTTATGAGACCGTTATGCAACGGGTTGGGTTGTTGTTGTTGTTTTCGACGGCGACGGCGGCAGTGGTTATGCAACCGTCGTTACCGACAGGTCAAGATGGCGGCAGCGGCCCTAATGCACTGCCGTTGCGTTAACAGCGGTGCACCTTGACGGATCGCCGAGGCGATGCAGAGACAAGACTGAAGAGTCTCTGCTTCCCTCCCCCGTCCCCTCCCCTCCTCTCCCCCACCCCCCGCCCCCAACTCAGCTCACGGTGGGTGGAGACGCCTCTTGCGCAACACGGACTTATGCCGTTTGAGCAATGAAGTGCACTTCCGCTGTCACCCCATGCTCCTCATCTCCATCCTCCTCCTCCTCCTACTGCTCCTCCTCCTCCTCCTCCTCCTCCTCCCCCTCCATCTTCCATGTGTAGGTGTGGGCTGGAGATGTGTGTGTGTGTGTGTGTGTGTGTGTGTTATGATAGCCAAGGCTGTAAAAGTGACATAACGTCTATATAATGTCTATATAACTGTCCATATGATGTCTATATAATGTAAGAAAAAGCATAAAAGCATCGTCTTAATAATACACATCACCTCATTTTGTTTATGATAAAGCAACAAGGAAGAAATATTCTGTGTTTTGTGCCGATGTTTGGGGCGGCAGTAGCTCAGGAGGTAAGAACAGTTGTCTGGCAACCGGAAGGTCGCTGGTTCCTCCATCCCTCCAGGTGTCCCTGGAGGGATGGAGGTGTCCCTGAGCAAGACACCACCTAACCCTCAACTGCTCCTGACGTGTTGGTTGTTACCTTGCATGGTTGACACCGCCGTCGGTGTATGAATGGGTGAATGTGAGGCAATACTGTAAAGCGATTTGAATAAAAAGCGATATATAAACGCAATCCGTTTTCCATTTATGTTTCGGCTGGGTGGTCTCGGACGCTGGTCTCTTATCAGGACATATGCCTCCTCCCTAAAGTGTTTTCCAAACTGTTATATCTTCACCGGTTCTGTGTGCTGGCGTCTGTTGGCTGAGCCTCCCAGTCCCGGTCGGCTGGCTCTCTCATTATCGGTTACCTTCCAATCGCCTACGTAGGAAACACACACGGGCGAGCTGTCATTTGGTTTGCTTTGGTGTGTGTTTTGTGCTAACTGCTCCTTGCAGGCGTAGTGTCAACACAATGGACGGGTTAATTTGGGGCTAATTTGTCGCTAGGGCATGGAGGCGGGCGGGCAGTTGTTTTTACTTTAACTGTTCGACCCGCCGAATCAAGCGAGAAGGCGGTGGGTTCCGGGGGGGGGACGCGTAGTGGTGTAGAGAGAGTGATATGTATGCGTTGAATTGCACCATCATAAATTTCGTCATCCCTAATAAAAAGCCTTGCATGTCTATATTTCCACCACCACTCCAGCTCAGCAACAACAGAAAATAACATATTTTCGCTCCCCCCCCGCCTCTCGTCGCCTTCGTTCTCCTGCCTCTAAACGGAACGGATGTTCACCGCCGCATCTTTTTAGTGACGTTACACCCCCTCCACCACCTCCACCACCCGTCTCTTCACCCTCCCCCCCGCACCCCCCCTCCCCCCCGATGCAGTCTGCTGAGAGCGGCAATTATCTGTGTTGAGACCGCCGGTGGGCTCACGGCGTGGGCAGCGTGAGGAGACATTGCGTCACTACTCGGGGAGGGAGGGGGGGCGGAAGCGTGGGATGTAATTCCCCTTTTCCGGAAAGTGACGGGTTTCCCCTTCACCCGATACTCTCTCGGTCTCTCTCTTTCTCTATGTCTCTCTCTCTGTCTTTCTGTCTCGCTCTCTCTCTCTCTCTGTCTCGCTCGCTCTCTTTCTCAGTCTCGGTCTCTCTATCTCTTTCGATGTCTCTTTTTCTGTCTCTGTCTCCTCTGTTTCTCTCTCTCTGTCTCTCTCTCTGTCTATTTCTCTGTATCTCTGCCTCTCTGTCTGTCTCTCTGTGTGTCTCTCAATCTGTCTCCTTCTCTGTCTCTCTCTCTCTCTCTGTGTTCATGTGTTTTAATATTGAGCCCAGTAAAATGAAGATGATGAGAAAGAGAAAGAAGCAGAGACAGAGAATGAGAAACAGACGGAGAGAGAGCCGATGACTGCGGATGAATTATTGACCGCAAAGTAATTCCCTCTCCCTCCGTTTCCCGAACCACAACATGTTTGTCAGATGTGTTGCTTTCCCTTGAAATGTTTATGTTCTAGCCAGGTGTATGTATTGCCATAGTTTATTTTTGTCCCAATACAAGCCTTCGACAATGGCTCCTTTTTGGACATTTAGCTGGTTCTGTCTGTACTTCATCCATGTAATCCTAATGGTTGCTATGAAAAAAGTAAGTTCATTTTTTAATGGACCCTCCAACACAAAGACGCAGGTAGATGTTAAATGATCCGGTTTAATGCAGTCTTGTTGAAATGAATGAACAGAGCAGGTGGTGACTGCTAGCATGCTAGCTCTCTCTCTCTCTCTCTCTCTCTCTCTCTCTCTCTCTCTCTCTCTCACTCTCTCTTGCTCTCTCTCTGACTCAATGCACCTCAGGTGTACAGCACCCCCCCCACCCACCCACCTGGGACTCTAATTGGGCCAGGTGAGGCTGATTAAATCAGCCACCACACACACACTCCACATCCATATTTGCCATTCTAAAATGGTTGTCTGGCAAACAAGTACTAGTATCAGGTTAAGGAGCATACCGATGCACTTTGATTACAACTTGTTCTTTTAAAATAACTATTATTCACATTCCTTTAAACACTGCGTACTGTATGTAGTGTTGGCCTTAATCTCAGCAGGCACTACTCAACACCTCATATCTCTATCTCTATAAATAAATAAACTTCAACTTATATCAGACATACAAAACAAAATGGCTACCCTACACTACGAAGCCACTGAGATTTACATGCTGGGTTTTACATGTCTGTGAAGCAGAACATCATTTGCATTGATATGATCGTAACGTGATTACCTTTTCATTCTGCAGCCCTCCACAGCTGGCACATCACCACATCCCTGTGCAGAGATGCATTTGCGATAACACACACACGCGCGGCACACACACACACACATGCAGGGACACACGCATCAACACACACACACACACACACACACACACACACACACACACACAAATGAGTATACACTCATGCACACACACACAGATGAGTATACACTCATGCACACACACACACACACAGATGAGTATACATGCACACACACACAGATGAGTACACACACACACACACACACACACACACACACACACACACACACACACACACAGATGAGTATACACTCATGCACACACACAAACACAGATGAATACACGCACACACACATACACGTGTGCGCACACACACACACAGATGAGTATACACACATGCACACACACACACACACACACACACACACACACACACTGTGCTGCTGCTGATGGTGGAGCTAGCAGCACGGCCCGGGCAGTGTGTAGCTCGAGAATCCCTCTGGAGTGTAATTGCAGCTCCCAGGCACCGGGGCGGTTCCGGCTGCACCTCTTCCCCGGCACAAACGCCTAAGGACGCCCTCCGTCACCTGCCTGTGTGCTTTATATAAGTGATAGGAGAGACGGGGCCACATATGGCTTTGCATAATCCACCGCAGCCTCATAATTACATGGGAAATATGAGACGCCTTCCCCAGACTGCTGCTTAAAAACTGTCTTCTGGGTTCGTCTGCAGCCAAGGGCCGACGCTTAAGACGCGTGACATGTGTGTCTGTGTGTGTGTGTGTGTGTGTGTGTGTGTGTGTGTGTGTGTGTGTGTGTGTGTGTGTGTGTGTGTGTGTGTGTGTGTGTGTGTGTGTGTGTGTGTGTGTGTGTGTGTGTGTGGTGTGTGTGTGTGTGTGTGTATGAAAGAGTGTGTTATTGATGACCCCAATCTGTAATCAGATATGGGCCGTGAGCGGGTCAATGTGTAAACATTGTGATTTGTACTGAGGCCGACATTAGGTACGTCGTCCAGAAGAAATAATAGGTGGGTATGTTTCGTTGTACCTGCCGATTCACATTTATTTAGTTAATGTGTTATTTATTTATTTGCTTTGGTGGCAGAATAAGTAGTGCTAGCAGTGGTCTTTAAAGAAGGAACGGGTTTAGAGTCACAACAGATGCAGGTTACTTGAAGTATAACCTGTCGATGACTGATGGGCACTCCAACATGGATGCGTGTTCTTATCTCTATTATCTATGCGCATTGGGGGGGTATAGTGTCAGAAAACACTGGTAGCCTGGTGTTGCCCACTCTCTCTGTGTGTCTCTGGGGTGCAGCTCAGCTCAGCTCAGCGCGGATCCCCATTACCTTCCTCAAATCGGTCGCTAGTCTTCCTGGGGTCCACACAAAAACAATAACTAATAAAACAAACAATTATTCAAATCACACAGTATCAACAAAACAACAACAAAAAACAACAACGAAACAAGCCAAAACTCAGAAAATAGGTTGAATTACTCTCCATATGAAACAATAAACAATGAAACAATGAAAGCAACGAAAAAAAGAAAGAAAATCAAAACAATCAAGGTTCAGAAGCAGGCAAGAACCACAGTAACATTCTACATGAGATTCATTTTCATTGTCATTGTTGACAGCGTTGATGATGGAGTCGGTGTAAGACGGAACAAATTAAATGTAAAGTTTGGATTTTCAACAGGGCTACTTGGTTATCAAACCGACTCACACGTGACATGTGAATATTACGCACTGAAGTCATCAGTCGCCTATTCCATTACGACTGGTTCTGCTGTGTCCACCGCTAATAGAACTGGAACGTTAATGCGACTTTCTGCACGCTCCAGTTATGACCGCGGCTGAGCCTTGCTGCTTCTTTTGGGCTGTCCGTCAAGCCTTTGGAGATTGACAGCTCCCCCCCGGTGGCTAGCCAGGGCGATAATGTCATTTGCATAATATTTGTTCATGGCTGTGCGTTTTGTCCTAGCGGCTGGATCCCTTTATCTCTCTCTCTCTCTCTCTCTCTCTCGCTCTGCATAGCTCACACACACCTCAGCCTGTAATTACTGCAGCCAATCAGAGTGTCCGTTTGTCATATTAATACCCGAGCAACACGTTCCTTACTCCATGGTCTATCGTGGGGTTCGTCCAAACAATCAGTAACCGCCTTTTACCCTTAAAACAGGGACGGCTTAATTCCTCCTGTGCTGTGGAGCAACATTTATGATGTGACTGCAGGATGTGCACCAGTGAATGCCTTCACCCGGAACACAGTTGTTGTTGTCGGGACAACGCTCTCACGACACAGAGCGTTTCAAGTGCATCTGGCATTCTCTTTTGTTTTCGCCGAACTGAATAATTTCTTTGTGTTCATCATCCAACAACAACAACAACAACAACTTGATGCCTGGTCTGCAGAACTCCGCCCGGGATCTAGTCAAAGCTGATTCTGTGTTGCCGTGCAGCCTCCATGCAACCCAAGCAATACAACAGGCAATGTAGTGTGTTAAATTACCATGGGGGTAAAGGTCGTCCATGACGCCACCTCTCATTTTCAAGTTAGCGGCGCTAATGCACTGTGCGCAGTGATGCTGTGTCCATGCAGCGTGTATGAATCGCTGATTTATTCAAAGGGCAAAAAAGTCTTGCTAGCCAACACGCCAATGTCACCCTAACCCTGCATCTGTGTCTTTCTGGCTTTCTCTCTCTGTCTCTCTGTCTCTGTCTTTGTCTCTCTGTCTCTGTCTCTGTCTGTCGGTCTCTCTGTCTCTGTCTCTCTGCATCTCTTTCTCTCTCTCTGTCCGTCTCTCCATCCCTCTATTCCTGTCTCTGTCTCTCTGTTTGTCTCTGTTTGTCTCTTTGTCTCTTTCTGCATCTCTGTCTCTCTCTGTCTCTCTGTCTGTCTTTCTGTCTGTCTCTGTCTCTCTGTCTGTCTTCTGTCTGTCTCTGTCTCTCTGTCTGTCTTCTGTCTGTCTCTGTCTGTCTCTCTATCTCTCTGTCTCTCTGTCTGTCTTTCTCTCCGTCTCTCTCTGTCTCTCTATCTCTCTGCAACTCTATCTTTCTCTCCATCCCTCTCTCTCTGTCTTTGTCTCTGTCTGTCTCTCTCTCTCCATCTCTCTCCATCTCTCTCTCTCTCTCTGTCTGTCTCTCTGTCTCTCTGTCTTTCTCCCGGTGTCTCCCTGCAGTACGTGGAGGCCATCAGCAGCAAGCAGAGTGAGATGGACAACTACATCGCCGAGGGCTACAAGAACGCCCTGTCCGAGGAGCGCCGCCGGTACTGCTTCCTGGTGGACCGCCAGTGTGCCGTGGCCAAGAGCAGCGGCGCCTACCACAGCAAGGTCGAGACACACACACACGCACACACACACACACACACACACCACACACACACACACACACACACACACACACACACACACACACACACACACAGATACAGATACAGATATTGACGTCACTGTGCACCTCTACAACCTGCACACGCACATCTACACACTCTCTCCTACACACACCCACCTACACACGCCTACACACACTTACACACACCTACACACAGAGACTTGTTGACCTCTCTCGTAGGCAGCCTCCGCAAGCCGCTGTGGTTTTGGCTGACTGTCCATCCGTCCGTGACATCAGGACAGGCCTCTCTGGGACTCTTCCTCTGTCACGCTCTGGCTCACACATTAACACAGCCAGGAGATCACACTGCTCAGCACAAGCGTACTTTTCTCTCTTTCCCTTGCTCTCTCAAGGTCTATCGCTCTCTCTGTCTCTAGGTCTCTCGCTCTGTCTGTCTCTGAAGTCTCTCTCTCTAGGTCTCTGGCTCTCTCTGTCTCTAGGTCTCTCGCCCTCTCTGTCTCTCCCCCTCTCTGTCTCTCTGTCTCTAGCTCTGTCTCCGTCTTAACCCATCTCGTTGTGTCTCTCTGTTTCTCTTCTATGTCCATGTCGTCTCTCTCCTTCCTCTCTGTTCTCTCTCCTCCATTCTCTTTCTCCTCTATTCTCTCTCTCAAGATTCAAGATTCAAAAGGCTTTATTGGCATCGACTTATATTGCCAAAGCACAAAAAGTACATTTTACAACATACAAGAAAAACTAAATAATAGTAATAGTACAAAATGAATGATAACAATTCTAATAAACTATAATCATAATAATATAATACACATGTAAATGTGTATGTACAAGTATAAGGTAATGGTCGTGATAGCAGGACCATAGGCCATAGAGTGACTTGTGTTGTACCTATCTTTGTGAACATTATTGACGGTATATGACACTATATACATTGTTAATTAACCCTTATGCATGCGCTTGTGACTTGAGTGTCCAGTGAAATAATTGTTATAGATTGGACATTACACGGATATACGCACACGTCAATGAACGTGTCTGGTGACAGACAGCAAAAATTAAAAAGAACAAGCTGTGCCATGTCAATAGGTGATGAGCAAGTCTCTCTCTCTCTCTCTCTCTCTCTCTCTCTCTCTCTCTCTCTCTCTCTCTCTCTCTCTCTCTCTCTCTCTCTGTCTCTGTCTCTCTCTCTCTCTCTCTCTCTCTACCTCTCTGTCGCTGTCTCTGTCACCCCCTCTGTCTCTCTCTCTCTCCCCCTCTCTCTCCGCATCAGTCTCTGTCTCTCTCTCTCTCCCCCTCTGTCTGTCTCTCTCTCTCTCTATCTCTCTCTCTCTCTGTCTCTCTCTCTCTGTCTCTCTCTCTGTGTCAGATCAGGGGATGTCTTGTGTGGTCTATTAAGCCAGTGGGTTTTTGGGTTAATATGGTGAGCTGGTGTTTGGTTTCTTCTGGCCTTCTTTTGTCCGGGTGCCTATTATTAGAGTTAATTAACTATCTCTCTCTTGGTCTCTCTTCCTCTCTCTCTCTTGTGGTTGGTTTTTGGGTTAGCCAGTGCTTGGATTCTTATTGTTGGTATTATTATCATTATTGCCTAATAAAACAAACAATACGAGAGCATGAGTCATAAAGGGGAGGCTGGACATGGAGGAATAACAAGCGATAGTGTGGGTGGATAGATGTGGATAGAAGTCTCTCTCTCCCTCTCGCTCTCTCGCTCTCTCTCTCACGCACTCTCTCCCTCTCGCTCTCTCTCTCACGCACTCTCTCTCTCTCTCCTTCTCTCTCCCTCTCTTTCTCTCTCTCTCTCTCTCTCTCTCTCTCTCTCTCTCTCTCTCTCTGTCTCTCTCCCTGTCCCTCGCCCTCTGTTCCCCCTTCCACTCCCTCTCACATTTGTTCCATTTCTTTTTGACTGCCAACAAAATGGCGGTCATTTTGATTTTGTACTTTTTGTCGACGAAGGCAAAACGGACATAGTGCGGCAGTGTTGGCGGTGTTGGCGGTGTTGGCGTGTTGGCGGTGTTGGCTGCGTTGTCGGTGGTGGTGGTGGGGTGACAGCGACCGTGCCGCCCAGCGAAGACGCTGCCATCTGCTAGCATGCTTTATCATCTAGCTGCAGAGTTGGGACTCTAATGGAGGTTACTGGGTGGTGAACCCTGTTACCTGTTTTCATTTGCGTCGTAGCCGCCGGCCATGGCAGATATTGGCCCAGTAAGCGATTTACTGTATGATACATAGAGAAGCTATTAATATTTACAACACAGGGCTCTGGTAACAGTGAGTCGTGACCATAAATATAGCCTGCCCGTTGTTCATATAGGAGCTG
>PIJE02000574.1:255947-258447 GCA_002895965.2 Coryphaenoides rupestris | reverse complement strand
TGGGCTTGGAGCATTTTCGTGGTGCGGTGACATTGAAACCCATCGACTTGGCTTGCTACATTTCCCATGCAAAGTGTGATTACATGTGAAATTAATGTACAATTCTGTACACATGCAATGCATGATGTGTCTCCCATGTCTGTAGCACGACACGGGAGAGAACATCATGGGAGGGAGCACAGAAATCAGAGTGAAGAAAAGACACACACACACATACAGACAGACCGCGCACACACACGCTAACACACACACACACACAGACACGCGCACACAGACACGCAAACACACACGCAGACACACACACACACACACACACACACACACGCACACACACATTGCACCCTCCCAAGTCTCCATCCAGCCACATTTGGTACGCAATTTGTGGTACAACGTCATGTTACAATGTGTACAAGTTTAGCATTAACAAGAACTTGGGTCTTCTGTCAAGGTTTTTTCCCAGGGACAAGCGGTTCCATCCGTGGGAAGCCATGCAAACACACTGCCCAGAATGACTAACCAGCTATTGTATAAAACGTCCTTGTGATAAGCTTGTGCTTATCGGCATGGTTGTGACCACGCTGCGGCTAAAAAAGATTTATACATTATATATATATATTTCTTTTTTTTCAAAAGCGCACACATGGTCACACCATGAGGTTCTAGCCGAAGTGGGCCGGAGCAAGCTGGAATAGCGTGCTATTGCTATTGTGTGTGAAACTTAGTGTGAAATTGAATAATGGAATGGAAATAGGCCAAGAAGGAGAGTTATGTTGGCTGTGGGGTAGAGGGTCGTATTGTGAAGTACTTTGAGGGGCCAATCATCCTGGTTTATATTGCAGAGTCTGGTGGGGTTTCATTGTGTACTGTGTTGTCTCTTGTGTAACCACCTTCTCTCCCAGGAAGGCCATCAGCTAAATCAGAGCTCATGTGAAAACAAAACATACTTGTTTTGCCCTGAAAAGGCACCAATACAATCACATAAATGGCCAAAAAATAAAAAAAAAAGAAGTATCAACCAAATAAATGTAAATAGATTGCAATTCAATCAAATGGGTTGAACGTGGGATTTCCTGAATCTGTAAAATTATTCTAAATGTAGGTAGGATTGAGTATAATTGTTGAGTACTTGTTGTGTGAGGAACACAATGACACTATGACGGTCATATGAAAGAGATGACTACAGATGGAACTGACTCAGAAACCGGGAACCACTGCAATCAGACCTAATTTATACCAACTCTGTGTGTTCTCCGGACCACGCTAAAAGAACGACCAAAGTTCACCGGGAAAATGAAGGAGCACAGAGCTTAAAGGGGCCCTATTATACCACCAGATGTGTGAGCGTGATTAGCCATTGCGAGCCGTTTCAAAATTGTCACATGACTAAATGGTAAATGGGTTGCCTTTATATAACGCTTTTATCCAAAGCGCTTTACAGTATTGCCTCACATTCACCATTCATACACCGACGGCGGTGCCAACCATGCAAGGTAACGACCAACACGTCAGGAGCAGTTAGGGTCAGGTGGTGTCTTGCTCAGGGACACCTCGACACTTAGCTAGCGGGAGCCCGGGGATCGAACCAGCAACTTTATTGCAGACTCACAAAGGGTCCATAGCATATAACTCGCCAGTGTTTTCCTGGAGTACACCGGAGTTGAGCCTGGATGTGTACCGAGAGTAGCTCTTCCAAGTAGGGCTGGTTAAAGCCTCTCTGATGCTGTTCTCTGACATGCCTTTTAAATGTCCATCTTGGACCGTTAAGAACGTGTGGATATTTCCGTTGTTTGAACATCTCTCTCCCCTGCCCCCCCGTCCAGCGGAGACCCGCACGCTGCCCCGGTCCAGCTCCATGGCGGCGGGGCTGGAGAGGAACGGGCGCACGCGGGTGCAGGCCATCTTCTCGCACGCCGCCGGCGACAACAGCACGCTGCTCAGCTTCTCCGAGGGCGACGTCATCACCCTGCTGGTGCCCGAGGCGCGCGACGGCTGGCACTACGGCGAGAACGAGAAGAACAGGATGTGAGTCAACGCGGCGGCGGCGGCCGTGACCCCGGCGGACGGGCACACAGGCGCAGGAGAGACGCACGCGCGCACACACACATGCAAGATTACGATATTGCCATGTGTAACAAATACAGTGGAATGCTTACTCCCCATTCACTCCTGCAGTATTCTTCTCAATTCTAACCAACGAGTAAAAGTAAAAGTTTTTCTTCTAAACAATATTCTTCTAAACATAAATACTAAAACTACTCTGAACAATGCGTAATATAGTACTTAATAAGATAAGATAAGAGAGAACTTTATTAATCCCAATGGAAATTCTTGTGCCAGGTTGCATAGCAATACAATAAAACAACAGAAATAAACATAAGAATAAAAATAAAAGATTTACAAATGTACAGTCGTAGTAGAATAAACATATAGGTGAAGTATAAAAATATATAGGCAAGATAAGGTATTCAGTCCGTGAAAACAATTTGGCAATAATTGAAGT
>PIJE02000574.1:235947-253447 GCA_002895965.2 Coryphaenoides rupestris | reverse complement strand
CGCGGGGCCTCATACGTGGGATAGGATGCTGAGTGGTGCTGGAGTTAGTGGCCAGCATCCGGTCAGCTCTGGTCCCCTCTGAAACTACCCAAACCCAATTTCTCAGATCTCTTTCACCTCACGTGAGTTATCAGTCCCTGGTGAAATCAGGACAAATCACATACAGACACTAGCAGGAGGAAGAAGACGAGGAAAAACAACAATAAGAACAACAACAACAAATCGACAAATAGAATAAATATGGACGAGCGGGAAACCAATACCCCTCCCTCGAACATCCCTCAATCTCTTCTTCTCTCTCTCTCTCTCGCCGCTATCCACACATCTGAAGCATCCACTTCCGGGCCGAGAGATCACCTTGGAACACCCCCCCCCCCCCCCACTGTGTTCCAAGTGGTCAAATGTGATGAGATAACTCACTGCATCCGGTCCTGGCGCTAGGCCCTTAAGCACCGTGAGTGTCACAAGGGCCGGTGTGGTTTGTTGTATTTACACGTGAAACGAAGACAAGCTCCTTTTCTGTAGACGGGATGAGATCAAATCCTCTCCTGGTGCGAGGAGAGAAGAAGAAGAGATGAGAGGAGGGGAAGGGGAAGGGGAGGGGAGAGGAGAGGAAGAGGAGAGGAGAGGAGGGGACAAGGGGGAGGGGGAGGGGGAGGAGGGCGAGAGGTGATGAAGTGCTGCTTATGCACTCACTGTAGGTCCTTCAACTCACGAGGGCTCATGAGTTTAATTGGGTGTACTTCCGGTTTATTATGGTCTTGGACAGGCTGTGCGGGCACACACACACCAGAACACACAGAACACACCAACACACCACACACACAAACAGACCACACACACACACCACACAGACACCACACACACACACCCCACACCATCCCTCTCGTACTTTGAACGACGTTGTCATCCTTGTATATTCCCATTGATTGCTGGCCAAGAATTTCATTGGGCCAAGAAAGAATCGCTTTGATTGCCCCGTTTCCAGGCCTGCGGGCATAAAGTTCTCTCCTTTCAGTGTGCTTTGCACCCCGCCTAACTGGTGACTGTGGTTATAGCAACATTTTTACAATAGTTTGCTAAATAGGCCAGAGTATTTTATTGTGTTATGATGTTATAGCGTGTAAATGACCAGTGATTAATGACAACATGTTTTCATTTTTACAGCAAGCTCCCGAGGAGTACGAGCAACGCTTCCCTGTGAGGTAAGGCCCACTTTTAAATGTACTAATACATTATTAGTATATTAGTAATAATCCATTATTCCCTCTGACAAGAAAACTGTTGTTGGCTTCAACTTGTTTCGTGTTTCTCCCATTTTCAACCGAGAATCGATGGCCATGGTCATTAGATGATTAAACTGCTAACTTTAAAGAGTAAAGGGAAATATGATTTATTGTTACAAGTGATTCAACTGTAGGAATTTGGACTGTAGTTAAGTACAAACTTAACATTTAAAATGCAAAGGGAATATCTCCATGTTCAATACATTTGGGTGTTTCTTTGTTTTGCATTATTGTGTGTTGCATTATTGTAATTTCTTTTTTTTTGGTTCCGTGCCACGTAGATGCTAAGTTGTAGTTCAACAGTAGACTAAGTTGTGAGATACTTTGTACTTTGTGAAGACGAAAGGGTTGTGTTTATGAAGATGTTTAAGAAGTTATGTTCAACGCGTGTTAATCGCAGCACGACGAGGCCTATGTTGAAGCAGCCGTGAAGATGTTACGATGCCCCCACACCCCATCACCCCTAATAGTGCCTCCACCCTCCCTCCACCTCCCCTGCCTCCCTCCCTCCCACCCCCCCTCCACCCAATCACCCCATCACTCACCCATGCCCACCCTGTCACTGACCCAATCACCTGATTCCTAATTAACACCGCATTCTCCATTACACCCCCCCCCCCCCCCCCGCCACCACGTCCACCTGAGGCCAATTCTAACACCTGAATAATGCGCTGCTTGTATCTGAAGCCATGATCATCATCGCCATTCCCCAATGGTCCACCATCTTGTGCCTGGTGTCTGGTGCGTTGTGTGTGTGTTGTGTTGTGTTGTGTTAAACTGGTCATGCTGGGAGCCCTGGTCCGACCCGGAAGCCTCTTCCTCTGTCTCTGTGTCCCACAGCGCCGCTGAGGGCAAGTTGATATCCACAGTGTGAGAGGACAGACACACACACACACACACACACACACAGACAAAACAGGGCAGCCGACTCGGCCCGACAAACCAAGCCAGCCAGCCAGCCAGCCAGCCAGCTAGCCAGCCCGCCTGCCTGCCTGCCTGCCTGCCTGCCTGCCCGCCCGCCCGCCAGCCAGCCAACCAACCAACCAACCAACCATGCACTTGGACAGTCCCACCTTTGCTACCGTCGCTACGCCACCCTCCGCTTCCTCCTCCTCCCACCACCGCCACCGCTGCCAAGCTCCACCCACCCCTGCCTCCTCCTCCTCCACCCCCACCCCCCAACACCACACCTCTGTTTTAAAGCAATACCCTCTCCCCCTCCCCTTCCTCCTTCCACCTTCCTCCCGTAACCCCCACCCCCGCCCCCTACCAAGGCTGGGCTAAGACTGTAGTTGCCGCCACGTTGACCGAGCCGAGAAAATACTTTGATCCGAGCACACGAAAGAAGAAGACGCTTTCTAGACGCTGACGATATGGATGCCCATGTTTAAAGACATCGACGACACGGATCTTCATGTTTATAGATAGATATTGACAATCGATCCGGAGGTTTATAGATCATTGACCGGGGGATCCTGCTGTTTATACATCACGACGACGGCATCACAACAATGGAATGGACTCCTCTCTTTCTCTCTCTCTCCTCTCTTTCTCTCTCTCTCTCTCTCTTCTCTCTCTCTCTCTCTCTCTCTCTCTCTCTCTCTCTCTCTCTTCTCGAGGGGCATGTATCACCGACTTGTCTCTCTCTCGTGCATGAACGTGTCCTTTCTAGATCAGTGGGAAGCGTCCGACTTATTTTAGGACAACCGCGTCATGGAACTTGTATGTTGTGATGTGAATGTCAAATGATTTAATTGGGGGAATTGTGCAAGTTGCGTGCAAAGAAGAAAGTACATTGGATGTGTTGTACTGGGGTCTGACTGGTCTGTGCGTGCGTTCGTGTGTGTGTGTGTGTGTGTGTGTGTGCGTGCGTGCGTGTGTGTGTGTGTGTGTGTGTGACGCATAAACAAGTCCTTGACATGAAGGTGTAAACGGCTTGTGTCCTGTATTTCAAGGGGTGCGACCCTCACTAATGTACATGTTGTCCATATAGGAAGAAGCCTTTCAGTTGTAATCCAAGAATGTTGACTGTAAATACATGTGCCATACGGAAGTGCTCGTCATACAGTATCTATCGGTATTACGAAAAATAAATCTTTATAAACAGATAATAACCTTACCTTGGTGTACTGTAAACATGATCCTGTTATCGACACACTTTAGTGTTGTTTTTTGTTGTTGTGTTTTGTTGTTAGTGACGTGTTCATTTCAGACGGGCAACACGTTGGCCGCCCCTAACGCGGGTGCTCAGTGGGGGGGTCCTTGGGGTCCTCCTCACGTGTGTCTGCGTTGATCTGCTAAGGTCGAATGAGGAGAACCCTAAGAACCTCAGCGATATGCAAGCAATGGTTTTGCTAGCCAGGCACTGTGCATGCGTTGGGAGAAGGGGGGCCATTGATAAAGACTGTTCCTTCGTCCTGCCCGTCTTTCTGCAAAAAACAAAAAGTGAACAAACTAACATGAACAAAGGTGCAACAAACGAGCAGTAGGAGAGGCTAGTGTGACGAGAGCAGAAATGTGATTTAAAGTATGATTATACTTTTTAATGTATAATATGTACATATTGAGTTGTTTATAACTCGATGACCAGCCACTTACCTGAAATATAATCTCTATGTTCTGAATCTTTTATTTATTTATTTATTTGAGAAACGAGAGTATGACTGGACCAGATAGTATAGACCTGCAGAAATTGTTGTACATAACAGAAAGCTCAGAGAAACCGGATTAAATGATGGCGGTTTCCCGGCCGCAGATATTTATTTATTTATTGATTGATTTATTTGTTTGTTCTATGAAATGGATGGTGTGCTGTCTTCTCCAACTAACATCTCTGCAATAAAAATTATTGATTAATAAACGGCAACCACCCATAAGGTATTATGACCCGTCTGTCTGTCTGTCTGTCTGTCTGCCTGCCTGTCTGTCTTTTCTGCTTCGTGTCTCACTAACGAGCCCCATCCAAGATAACAGCTGTCAATGTTTAGGAATATATAATTATTATATATACATGATATATAATTATAATAATAATAATAATAATAAGTGGTACATACCGTATATATATAATATACTGTATGTACCACTGTGACCAAGATCAATATATTAAGAATTTAGCTTGAATCTCAGCACAATCAATAGAAAAACAGTTTCTTTTTTTTTTACTAAATTGCACAGAAGGTAGGGAGATTACAGTGGGTAGGTAAAGTGCAGAAGGTCGGTAGTTTCAGAAAATAGTCTTTGAATGCCCAGCTTGTCCCCACAGCATGCAGTCAATGTCTCTCTCTCTCTCATTTCCCTGTCTCTCTCTCTCTCTCTCTCTCTCTCTCTCTCTCTCTCTCTCTCTCTCTCATACTGTCTCTCACTCATACTTTGGGGCATGCTTTGGGGGCACCAACATGTAAAACATGTGGACCTTTGATGACCTCAAATGTACGACAGAATATTTAAATCCAAAAGAGTCAAATGAATGAATCAGATTCAGGACTAGACCAGAGGACGACAAGACGTCCATTTGTCTCCGACTGAATCAAATAACCTGTCAGCTTCTGTAGCGGCTTATAACACACTTCCTATTCATCTAGAGAGAGAAAACATATGAAAGATCCTTTAATCTGGCACCTAAAAAAGGGATGCACCCCCCCCCCCCCCCCCCTCAAATTGGTCAACATAATCATACTTAAAGGGTTAACCACTCCGTCCTCCTCCTCTACGTACACACTTAGCTGTTGCCTCTCCGTCACGACGATTACACAACATTATGATAATGATGAGGAGTAGTCATCATTTATACATTTCTGTCACTGGCATGTTTGATTGTTTGTTTGCAAGTGTGTGTGCAAGTGTGTGTGTGTGTGTGTAGTTAGCTCTGCTGCATCCAATTTCTGGTCCGCATCTGCATCTTGCTAAATGTAACTATAATAAAGGTACACGATACCTTTATGTCCGAGTTGGGTTGAGTTTCGTGTTTTTCTGTTTCTATTTATTTTCTTAATGTTTTTGCCTGCCTCTTTTTCTTCTTAGTTTCTTGTTGTTTTTTTGTGTTGTAAATGTACTGGGTTGAACCTTGCAGCCTGGATATCTTATCTGTGTGTGTGATTGTGTGATAATCTTAATATAATATGAACGATAATGACTCTTGCAATGCCTCTACTACTGTGTATTGTCAAGCTATTAAGACCATAAAGTCATAACAGCCTCCTTATCTTACGCTATTAAGAACTCGTCTCTCTCCTCTCTCAGAGGGGCCTCATTAATGTTTACACTGCAGGAACTGTCTTTGCCTTTTCAGTGTGGGGCCCCACTATGCCCGCTTCTGAAACCTCAACCACGGCCCCCCCATCGTAAGTGGAGTGGGGACGTCCTCCTCATCCTCACTCTCAGTCTCATCACCGTCCGCCCGTATCTCCGTTTTTTTACGCCATTCTTCATGCCAAATGTGCACGGCCTGCTGTGAACAGTAAAGCTCGGAAGTTGAAGTGTTTGGGCAGAACAAACTTCCGATAACTCCTAATAATGTTTTCACTTCACACCGGTTCTGCTTGATGGCTTCTTTCTTTTGAAGCAATGTCGGTGAGAAAACTAACAAGGGCAAAAAGCAAAACGTTACCGTCTAGGTTTATATATTTATATACATATTTTATTTAAGGGCCTCGTCGTTGCTGTCCCTCTGTGCTTTCCCATCTCTTGGTTTTTGTTATTTTGTATTTGATGTCCTGCAGGGTGTCAAATAATTGGGTGTCTCACGAGTTGGACTAAGCTCAGCATGTCCACGTTCTGATCCATAACACGTGATAATGACCTGTCTCTATTTGCATGAAACCCATTATCTTCGCTCTGTGTCACTTCACCCCCCCCTTTGTGCTGTTTATACCGTTTCCTCCTCTGGATGTGTGAGGCTTACCAAACACTGAAATCAAACAGTAGAGGATAAGTTACAGCAAAGGACTCACACACACACTGACACAGTACAGTCGCAATAGCACGTTTTCACCAGAGGTGGAGCTGTTTCCCCGAGGTTTGATTCGGTGGTCTCTTGTGTTCCCAGCACCAGACCCCCCTGGGAGCCCAAGCCACCCATCCCACCTGACGAGGATGACGATGACGACACGTCCGCCGCCTCCGGCCACTACGACCTGGTCCGCGGAACCCCCACACCACCCGGGCTGTACTAAGGCACAGCGCCCCCCGGTGGTGGTGGTGGTGGTGGTGGTGATCATCACAGCCAATCAGAGCACTGGGTTTGATTTACTCTTGTTCTCTGAGCATTGATGGCACATTTAAAAAGATAGAAACAGAAAGTTTGAGGACTGAAAGAAAGAAAGAAAGAAATAAAGAAATAATAGGATAAAAGGATAGAATAAAAGGAACACAGGAGAATCACGAGTGTCCCTCCCTGGAGGTGATGTGTTGTAACAGGATTGATTAAATGCATCTAATACATTAATTTCAAATAAATATATAAAAGAAAAAGAGTAAATCAAAAATGAAAAACCTGCCTTGAGAAAATGTAGCTCTGATTGAATTGAATGCAACTTCCTCCCCCCCTTAGTATTAACTTGTAATATACTTATGTTTATTAACTTATGTATATATATTAATCAGATCACCTGATGTGGTATTCCACACACACATTCTAAGCATTCAATCAAAGCTGTAACACATTGTGTGACTGTATTAATGTGCAAAGTTAATTGAAAATATCTGATAATTTCCTGTCTGTTTATTATTTTGGAGATATTCCCTTAATCTCACCGTCAATATTATCAACTGTAGAGATAGGTTAACGCCCCAGAAATTTTAAATATTGTTGTTTTGTTATGTGTATTAAATGTCCTTCAAAATAAATAAAGAAACTGAATGGAGAGGGGACACATTCTGTGTATGTTGTCATAGTTGTGGCATATGACAAATTACTTCCATTTTTGTGAGTTATTTTAAATCACTGCCACCATTTTGGGAGCATAGGAGCGTTTGAACGGTAGTTATTATATCAGTAGTAATGTGTTTTTGCTCATTGTTTAGTAATTAATCGCGAGATGAGTTGTCGTTATGTGGACACGTTATTATGTTGTGATGTTATGATTGTTTCTCATGCGAGACGTGACCAAACGATACTCGCCTAGGTTATGGTACATATATACGTTGCTTTAGGATCCTACAGCACTACAGCTCTCTTGAGTCCTCTCAATATGGCGGGAGTACTGTCAACAACTAACTCCCAAGATGCATTGTGATGTACAAGCCCTATAGGGATAGGGTTAGTAGGGTTAGGGTTGAGTCATTTTCCACTGTCCATTTTCCACGAGGACAAATAAAAGAAAACATTACGATGTATAAACCAAACTTTATTTAGCTTTTGATCAAAGGTACAGAGCGTAAGGAAGTGTAACATCCGTATCTCTAACTCCTGGTCCTGAGGGTATTTCAACACCAGTTACAAAGGCCAAGATATCACCTCCCCAGTGTCCCCTGCCTGTATCCGCTCACCTCCTCCCCTCCACTGACTTGAGACAATACTGCCTCTGTCACAGCAAAACTGCTCCTGGGGGCCCGGGGACAGAACAACACATCTCTTTGGCAACTATAGACAGACAGGAAATCTCCTCTTATAATGCCTTGGTTTTTTTTTTCGGTTTTTTTCTCATCCACAGTAACGATACATCAACATTTTTAGAAAGAAAGAAACATATTTTGATGCACTGATGGGAAATAATGTCAACCAACATTGTTCTGGATGGTTCGATGCTAACCGATTACAGAAGATTATTAAAGTATTTCCAGGGACAAACATGTAAAACAAGGCGGTTCCGAAAGAGAAGACATCCCGCGGTGTTCCTGTTAATTGTTTTTTTTTTTCTTCTTCGTCCACAATTCCACGAGTGCTGAGAAATAGCAGCCGTTTTGATTTTCCAACTCACAAAAATCCCTCACGTCCATTAAAACAGACACAGAACACAAGTAGTCCACGTGGTGATAGTGACTCCAGATTATCCACAGAACAGAGCAGCTAAAACAGACCGAGTTGCTCATTTCCTCATGTTCACCGAGACATGGTTGCACTCGGGCATGTGCGCCCCAGTCAATGATAATCTTATGAAACAATGTTCTATTAAAAAGGTACTCTGCTACGTTTTCAATGTGTTTGCTGTGATCTTTATTCTGTATTTCTGTTTTTTTTGTAAGATTCAAGCCACTGGCTTACTTTAACATACAAGACCAGATTCTATGGAGAGAGAGAGAGAGAGAGAGAGAGAAGAATGTTCCAACTGTACTCTTGGCTTCTTAATACAAAAAGGTTTGAAACAAAGAGTCGGTGTAGCTAATGTACAGCAGGTCATAGTGGTGTGGAAATGCCAGGCAATAGTCCCCACTTCTGTTAAAAAACTGATCATATGATACGGTGATGTGGGCACACAGAGCTCTGTGTCGCGTCCAGACTAAACTCTATGACATAATCAAAACATTGCTATCAGACATCCTACTGAATATCACATGGCGCACATGTTTTGAAATGTATGATGATTCTTCTCGACATTGCTAGGTGACCAAGTCCAGATATGTCCTCCTTACGGAGACAAGGGCCGCTGTGGACCCGTGACTTTGTCGGAAACTGAAGCGACCTTGAACAAGAGTGGCATTTCAAACCCCTTATTAGACAAAGGTCTCCTTGCTGCTCCATAGTTCATAGTACAGAGTGTGTGTGTGTGTGTGTGTGTGAGAGAGAGAGAGAGAGATAGAGCGAGAGAGACTGACAACTCTCCGTCTCCATCGTGTTGTGGTAGAAAGCATATGAGACGCATTTCAAACAGTACAGTCGCAGGTCCTGATACTACTACTACTACAATAAAGTTTAACCAAAACATCCAACGTCCACAAGCATGATGAGCTGTTTTTTATTTGTATTATTTTATACAGAGTCATGCTGTACCAAGCACGGCCCCTGTTAAACCTGTCCTTTACGTTTTCCAAGACTTTGCTTTCTTGGGTGTCCATTTTTATTCCCGTTTCCTGAAATTGCGCCAAGTCAACGTGTTGTATTACTTCTGATACCTCAAGGATTTTCAGGAATATCCACGTCGACAAAGATTACAGTTTTTCTGTCAGAGTTTTTGTCAGAGTTTCTGACAAAAACGAAAAGAAAAAAAAATTTCCACAGATGCCCAACAGTCCTGTTTCATAGTTGCTCCTTGATCATAGAAAATCACAGTCAATTTCATCTGTCTGTGTGATGTGTGATTGGTATTTAGAGTTTACCTCGCCTTACCTGAAATCCCTGGCTGGCTCCACACACACACACACACACACGCACACTCATAATAATACAACAAAATTGCATACGCAATGGCTTTCAAAGATCTTTCCTTTCAGTTATGCCTTTTTCTCCCAAAAATAAACAGAATCGCGTCGCATCCTCAGACCTGGTTTGAATAAATTCTTTACACACATTTATCTTTTTATTTATTTTGTAAACCACATATATACATGTGTATATATATATATTACTCTACTCTTTTCTCAATAATTAAATTTAAAAAGGATGAGCCGTCCTCTGCCTCCCGGGGAGGATGTGGAAGTGTCTGTGAATGAGAAGAGGCACCGTCTGTGAGTGTTGTGTAAAACCTGGCCCAGCTCAAACTGAATGTACTCAAAACACAAGAGCTCTGAGTCGGCCCACTTGTCGCTTCTTCATAGGGTTGCTGTCGGTCCTTCCCGGGCACTTTCTAATATATATATATATATACAGTATATATATATACATACATGTATATACAGATATATATTTGTTTAACGCTGTGACACTCTTGTCCAAATTCCCGTCCTCCCTGTATGACAGCATAATGACAATGGTAAATCATTATAACAGTATGTCGCGGTAATTTTAGATCATTATTTGGATATTTATTGGCATAAATTTGCTTGGGGAGAGCAAGGGTCATACCTCATGCCGAGTCCACGTCAGAATCCGACACGTGCGTGATGGAGAAGCGCGACATGCTGGAGGGCGAGACGGTGAAGCGGGAGAATTTGGCGGCGGCTTGGGGCTCCGGCGGCGTGGGGGTGGGGCGTGGCGGGGGAGGGGAATCAGACGCCATCTTGGATGTGGGCAGAGGCAGCAGGGAGAAGTCGTCCTCCCACTCGTAGCCGGTGCCTAACAGGACAAGACAAGACACTCTTAGGGGGAATCTGGACTACTTGGACTGAGGTTGAAATTAATTTGGATTGGGAAATGCTTTAGAATTAGACAGGCAGTACTGAAGCAACTACAATACAGAATGATCACACAAGTATTTTGTGTGCTTGTGTTTAATCATCATGACACAGCGAAGATTCGAGTTAAAGTGGTCACATATGTGGTCTCAATCAAGAGCTTCTTATGATCTTAAGATCTCCTCACATAGCCAGTTATTTTGACATTGTCTCCTTTTAACTTACTCTCTTCTGAGACGTTCCCATCCGAGGAGTTGTCTGAAAGGGCCTGAACACTCTCCTGCAGTCTGCTCAGTGAACTTCGACCTTCCTCTCCTGAGAGAAAGTCATGCTCAACCAACTCGTTGGTTGGACTTTCCTAATGATACAAAAGACAAGGGAAACGGCAACAAAGGTCATGAAAAAAGCTATGATTGCAGCACTATTAAAAGACAAAGCAGAATCTGGTGGCGGAAATTTTATTCACCTGATCAAACAGGTAGACTGTGACATCATCAAAGAAGGAGACAACTTTCTTCTTGTGTTCCAGAACCTCCTCCATGTCCCCTGCGGTAATGAGGGTGGCAGCTTTGAGGAGGCTTCTCAGGTTGTGGGCGTCGCTGTTGTCGCTCACGATGACAGGCACGATGTAGCACTCCTCCTCACTCTCTTCGCCGCCACTCTGCTCCTCCATGCTGTATGTGCGCAGCTCCTCGTCTGACTCATCGCTGTCATCCGAGTCGGCGTCCTCCTTGTCGGCGTCCTCAGCGTCGCCAGGGGCTACGCGGCCTGTCGTCGGGGGCAGCGAAGGGAGCGGACCGGTGGGAGGCGGCGGGGAGGAGGAGGAGAACCGGCGGGTGTTGCCAGAATGTTGCAATGCCACCACATTGTCTTTGGCCAAGGTGTGACAGTTTTCGCTGGAGTCTCCGTCAAGTCCACTCTGTGTCTGCTCAGCCTCTTCTGCTCTCTCCCAATCGTCGTAGGCGTCTTTACAGCCCACTGCTTCTTGCTGCTCTGCTCTGATCCGCTCCTCACCGAGAGCGTCAAGGGCTTCCTCCATGGCTCCCACAACTTCTGCCGCCCAGTCCCCCAGTGAGGAGTTCTCATCCTGGGATGGCCATTCTTCCAACTCGGCCAACTCTGACTCAGAGGAATGAAAAGATCTCTCCATGTGGTCATCCTCCTCTATGCACAAGGGAGTTGTTGCTTTATTGGGTTCTATGTTCATCTCAAGTTGGATGTCTTGTTCTGAAAGGGCCTCACAGTCCTCTAATTCCTCCTCCATTATGTTTGATTTCTTGTCATGATTTTTCTCTACCATGCACTCAGTTTCTGAAATCGTCTCCTCATCTCGTCCTGTTTCAAGAGTTTCATCCCCTTCATCCCTGGACAGTCTCTCACTCTCGTAGTCGGAGAAGTAGGCAGAGTCTCTGTAAGGAATCTTTTTACTCAGTGGAATGAGAGTGTTGTCTGCGGCATCTGAGGATTCTACAGAAACATCTTCACAGACTGACTGTTTAATCTCTATAGGGACTGCATCAGCCCTTACCCCCTCTTCCTCCGGTTCCTCTTCCTCATCCAGACTGGGGTAGAGGGTGGGTTTTGCCTCACACTGATCACAAGGCTCATGAGGCTCTTTGGGGACAAACTCTGGACTCTCGTTGTTCTCTGTGTCGTAGCCACTGTCTATCGCTCGAGGAGAGCTGGCGGGTTTGGTGGCTGCATGGGCGAAGCCGTCGCAGGACCCGGCCACGGACAGGAGCTCCATGGAGTCCATTGAATCGGGGGTTCCGACCTGCTTCTGCAGGGACTTGAAGGCAGGCGAGGCTGTCAGCTCACTGGATTCATCTGCAAAGATACCAGAGGTGACATCCGTGGTGTCGTCTGTGGTGTCGTTGCCGTCGTCGTCGTCACTGCAGTCAAGGATGTCAATGAGGCTGACACTGGAGCCGCATCGATCCACACCACTGTCCACCGTCAGACTAAGCTCTGACTCGGTCTCGGTCTGAGTAACATGTGCGTTCTCTGGCTTTTCCAAGCTGGCATTAGCCGTAATGGGAATGCAAATCTCTGCTACGTACTTGATGTGGTTTGCTGAGATGTCTGTCTTTTCTGTGCTGTCGCTTGCAGAAAGGTCAATGTACAGTTCTTGGATGTCCATTGTCTGTGTGACTTTGTCAGGTTTTATTGAGGCATTTTTGATGACAACAGGTCCACCGGGAGCAGGGGAAAGATTGACCAGCTCCTCACTGTTAGGAATCTCAATGACCTTGTCTCTAACATATTCGTCAGGGTCATAGTTTCTTACCAGCAAGCCTGTAAGGGGGTCAATGAAGTGGGTGTGACAGCACTCACTAGGCACAGGCAACTGGGTCTCCCCTTCGTGGCACAAATAGATGTAGGCATCGTCGGAGGGGGTTACCGTGTGGTGCGTGCAGGCACTGTTGTCTTTGGCCTGGCGGGGCTCAAGGTACTCAATGGGTTTAGGCAGAGAATGGAAGACCAGACTGTTTTCTTCCGGCCAGGAGTCCTCGATGTCAGTACTGGGCATTGTGTAGTGGAAGTCCACATAAGAGTCCTGCCTGCAGCTGTGGCTTGCCCGCCTGTGTCTGCTCAAGCCACCATGGCCATGTTTGGCGGGCCACGTGTTACAGCTGTGCCTCTCCAAGAATACGTCCTCCTCGTCCTCTTCGTCCTCCGTGTCGCTATCCCTGTGTCCAATGAACCGAGCCCCACCCGTCTCCATGTTGATGCTGAGAGAGTGGCTGCCATGCCTGGTGTGGCCGGTGTGGCTTGGCATGGTCTTCCGCAAGGAGCCCATCATGTCGTAGTAGCCCCCGGTGACGTGCTTGCCAATGATGGAGCTCTGGCTGGAGTCCAGGTAGGGGTCACCGTAGGCCTGCTGTGGTGAAGTATTGAAAGAGGGGGGTAATCGAAGCGGGTGCTCCAGTTCCCCCAGAGCCTGACGGAGACTCCTGGACCCCCAGCTCTCTTGCAGGGGTTCCACTGGGGCGTCATCGACTCCCATCAGGTAATGCTGTTCCATGCTCAGAGGGGGTGAAGGTTCATAATAGTAACCCCCATCTCGATCTTTATATGAGACGTAGTGTCCAGAGACCCAAGGTGTCAGTGGGCTGCTCTCTGACACTTGGCCAAGTAAGGGCTCCATTGTCAGCGAGATCGCCGGGCTCGAGTCCTGCGAGTCATACAGGTCAGCTTTATGGATGTCGGCTGACCAATAGGAGTCCATGTTGTTGGCTTGTGAGGGGCAGGACATGCATTCCCCTGATTCAGCACTTCCAGTTAGGAAGCTTCCACTGCTGCCTTGGTAGTCAGGGCTGTAGGAGCACATGGTGTAGTCCAGCTGGATGTTACAGTCCACCGGCTCTTCGATGCGGATATAGTACTCGCTGCCTAACGAGGGACTATGTGCACTAAGGACAGGCACCACCCCTGGGGCGTGGAGGTGCTTGGTTTGGTAGTAGGAAGGCGAGGACCCTACTCCCTCCATTGGACACCCACCGACAATGCCCCCCGGTGGGTAGAATTCATCGTGGCAGTGGTGGCCGACGTGACCCAGGGTAGTGGAATGGGCCGTGGGCTGGTAGTGCTGCTCTGCTCTCGCCTGCTCCCACTTGTACTCAAAGTTGAGGCCGTGGCTTGTCTCCGTCACCGTCAGTATATCGTCGCCGTTCTCCGAGTGGTAACCTTCGCCTGTCCCCGAGAACTGCTCCAGCAGAGGGAAGGACGAGACTGAGGAGGACGGCGGAGGGTGGTGGTCAGACGGGACGGAGGCGCCGCGATTGTGGTCGTGGTGTCCTCCTCCGGTGTTGGGACGCATGGAGTTCCAGCGCCGCTCAAAGTCCTCCTCCACCTCACTGGCTCCTTTGGCGCACAGGTAGCTGAGGAGCAGGTGGACCTCCTCGGCCGTGGGTCTCTGGTCGGGCTGGAGCCAGCAGAACTGCATGACTTCGTACCTGGAAACATGCAAACACACAGAATAAATACAAAGGGACATGACCATAAGACTGTGTAGATACTCAATTTGTACTCATAAGTGGGCCTCGTCATTTGTACCCATACAAATTTAAGAAGTCCCTGAAATATGCTGCATCTTTCAAATGTGTCTATAGGGGAATTTACTTTGAATATGCCTCTCTGTTTTGTAATTGAAAAGCCAATGGAGGTCCAGACTACCCCAATGTCTCTTTTCTGTCCCACATTTAGTCTCAAAACACAGATCTGCACTGTTGTGTCCCTGTTTACCTGCATTTGTTCATGTGTTTGTGTCCCCATTTGTGTGTGTGTGTGTGTGTGTGTGTGTGTGTTCGTGTGGTGTGTGTGTGTGTGTGTGTGTGTGTCTGTGCGTGAATGCGTCGGCACATGCTATAGCAGCGCACACGTGCATAGCTCACCAGCGCTCGGCCAGTGGCACCTTGAGCAGTGGCTTGGCCAACTTCAGCTGCTGTTCCCTGATGGTGTAGTTGAGCACCTGTCTGTCAGAGTAGTGTCGGTAGGGCTGATTGGCCAGCTCAAACAGCTCCCAGATGGTCACGCCCAGGGACCTGCAGGTTCAGGCAGTGAGCGAGGCATTGATGAGAAAGGCAGGTTGGGAGCCATTGTAGTCATGAAATCACATGAAATCACGAAATCACCGCCTGCCAGAGTTGCTCTTAGCGATCTTGTACCTTTCTAACTTTTTTTTCTATCTTAATCTACTTGTTTTAGATTTCTTGTTATTTAAAACTGTGCATTTGTAAAACTGTTCGTTTATTTTTATTATTCTGTTTATTTCTCTGTCTAGTTTTATTGTATTGCTATGCAACCTGCCACAAGAATTTCCTTCGAGATTAATACAATTCTATCTTATCTTATCTTATCTTACTGAGCAATGGATAATTGTCATTCTTAACATTTCTCAACCTCTTGAGTTTCCAGTTAAATGAATAAAGAACATCTTACCGGTAACACTTTATAATAAGGGGACATTAATGAACCATTAATTAACTTTACTAATGGTGTTCATTTATAGATTGTTTAATACGGTTTGCCAATTTATTTTGTATACTAAATACCTATCTTACCTATATTGTTACTCTATTAGGCTTATACACTGCACATGTATTATTCTATAGTTTTTATTCATTACCATTGCCAACTTATTTTTTATCCTAAATATATCTTACCTGTATTGTTTTTCTATGAGGCTTACACACTGTACTTTTATTATTCTATTGTTTTTATTCTTATGTTGTTGGTATTTTTCAGTGACCTCTGGCACAAGAATTTCCTTCGGGATGAATAAAGTTCTATCTTATCTTATTTTATCCTAACCCTAATGCCAATGCTATACAATGATGCTTATCGCTGCATTAACTGATGTTCATTTATGGTGAATTAATATAATATATGATCAGGCATGATGTTGACACCTCGTCTCCCTGGAAACCTTCAGAGACGTGAGCTTAGCGGATGTGCCTTGTGTGCAGATGTGCCTCGTTGTCCTACCAGATGTTGCTCTGCTGGGTCTGGTCGGCCGTCAGCAGGTCACCCTGGAGGTCCTCGCTCTCCACCAGCTCTGGGGCGATCCAGCGCAGAGGCACGTGCACCTGGTCCGACGTCACGTGGTAGTCGTCCTGGAGTGAGGGGGAGGAGTTAGCAGGAGGAGGGGGAGGGGTTTGCAGGAGGAGGAGGAGGGGGACAGGGTTAGCAGGAGGAGGAGGCGGAGTCAGAAGGAGGAGTTAGGAGGAGGAGGTGGAGTCAGAAGGATGAGTTAACAGGCGGAGGAGGAGTTGGCAGCCGGGGGAGGAGGAGGAGTCAGAAGGAGGAGGTAGGGTCAGAAGGAGGAGTTAGCAGGAGGAGGAGGAGTCAGCAGCAGGAGGAGGAGTCAGAAGAAGTCGAAACACAAGACATTTTTTAAAGCAAGAAAGAATCAATTATCTATTTAACAAAAGAAATAGTAATAAATGGTAATAAAGGATGAAAAGTGGGTGTGCATGTGTGTTTGTATGTGTGAGTGCTTACGTGTGAGCATGGGTGTGAGAGTGTGTGTGCGTGCATGGTGTGTGTGTGCACTTGTGTGTGTATTCACTTGCGTGTGTGTGTATGTGTGTGGGGGGTGTGTTACCCTGTATTTTGTGTGTGCCAGGCCATAATCCCCTATCTTCACCGAGACGTCCGCGGTCAGCAGGCAGTTCCTCAGAGCCAGGTCACTGTGAGGAGGGGGAGGGAGAAGGTGAGACTTAGTTAAGAGTCAAGAGTCAAGAGTTAAGAGTCACACACACAGTGTGTGTGTGTGTGTGTTTGTGTGTGTGTTTGTATGTGTGTGCGTACCGACACCTACCCCAAACCCGATGACGAGAGATCGTCCCCCTGCAACAAAATCACTGATGCTGGAGTGTATGAGGAGCACTCAGGCAGCACCAGGATGTTGTTGCAGGAAGTGACCATGAACTGGAACCACACCCATAATAATAATAATAACAACAACAACAACAACAACAACAACAATACAAATAATACAAATAATAATAATAATAATAATATTAATAATAATAATAATAATCCAATATCCATGTTGAATCTCTACATACACATTGTTTCACTCTCTCGCTCAAAGAACATACAGCCACCCACATCCACTGCTTTGCGCCGTTCAAACAATCTTTTCAAGATTCAAGATTCAAGATTTCTTTATTGCCATATGTAACAAGTACAATGGAATGCTTACTGCTTAGTATAGTAGTATATAGTACCTAGTAAGTACAGTAAAAAGTATTCTCTTCTAAACAGTATTCTTATAAACATGCATTCTAAAACAACTCTGAACAATTAGTAATATAACACCTAATAAGTATGGTAATAAGTAAAAAGTGACAATCTTAACAATACCAATGGGTTCTGGTTTGTGTTGAGGCAAGGTGGTGGTGGTGAGTGGTGGAGATAGTGGGTGTTGATGTTACGGTTGTGGTGGTGTGGTTGGTGGGTGTGTGGAGCGGCGGGGGGGGGCGGTGGTACCTGTGCGT
>PIJE02000574.1:207922-218251 GCA_002895965.2 Coryphaenoides rupestris | reverse complement strand
TACTACGACCGGAGCGTTTTGCCGGAGGGGAGGGGAAAGGGTTGGGAGGGATATGGGACAGATGCCTGGACCATCAGGGGTCTAGTCTAGTCACTACACAGACAGGGAAAGAAAAGACAGAGAGAGAGAGAGAGAGAGACTTCAGTCGGACCATGAAGGTAGAGATGAATTGAGTTAGGCCAACAGACCTCTACAAGTTTGGAGAGCCGAGTAAAGAAAAGGTTGGGCTCTTTAGTGTCTGGCCCGGCGCTGAGTCTGCCTCATTCAGGGCGTTTAAATTCCTTTTCCAAATCGCGTCTTGTCGCCAATAAGAAATGCATCGTTTTTCTGCCTCACTCCCCGCCCAAACTTCATAGACTCATAAATACCATCAAATGTCACAGACAATCCCCACAAAATTGGATAAAAAGTTCAGGCCAAATGAAAAAATGGAGGAAAACGACTGCAACGTCTTTACAATAAGATTGTTTTCTCTCTGGATGTATGTGACCTCTGTGACAAAATGTGAATATATTATGGATGTACGTACTTCACTCTCAATGGGTCCGTACGTCTTTCTGTCACGATAAGATTGGTTAGGATGCGGGGTTAGGAGGAGGAGGAGGGGTCGGGTGTGTGTGTGTGTGTGTGTGTGTGTGTGTGTGTGTGTGGCTTCTCACCTTGAAGCCACGGTTCCTGCGCTTCTTGCAGCAGAGACAGGCCAGCATGATGAAGAGGAAGGAGAAGAGGCCCGCGAGAGTGATGGCGACCACGGCCAGGGACGAAGACCACGACAGCTTGCTCAGCGGGGCGCCATCTGCAGGCCGGCACGGGAAGGAAGAGACATTTTTTTAAAAATACATTATGGATCAGCTATAGTCTCACGAGTCAAACTTAAGATGATTCATTATATGAAATAAATACATTATAGACGGGGCGTGTCTTTCGCGTCATATTTGCTTTGATCAATCGTGTTCCTCAAGGCGGGGATCTGTGAGCACGGAAAAAAAAGTGTCTGTACACATTTCAAATCAACACCGTGTAGACCGCCCACCGTAGAAATACACTTATTAAAATCCCCTGATGAAAGCAAAAGAGTTTCTCTGCAGTAGAATATCTCTGCAACGAAACAGGAAACAAGGTGTAACTCCACCCCTTGATTGTTGATTGTTTCCTGCCCAGGCTCTGTCCCCCCCCCCACAGAAGTTCTACTATAACATAGTAGGACTGCCGGATCCCAGATTAGGGATCATCCAACATATTTCACAAGTGGGAATGTCCACCTAGATGTATGATTACTAGATCAGTCTACCAGCCTACCCAGTGGACTGTACCGACAGGTAAACTGCATACATCTAGGTGGACATTCCCACTTGTGATGTCACTAGACGGTAGTCACATGGCAATTGTGCAAAACGGCTCGCAATGGCCAATCGCACTCACACCTGGTGGCGTAATATGTCCCGTTTAAATAATAACAAGGACCGGAGACGACATTATTCCGAAAACGGATAATGGATACAAAATGGCCATCAGTGCAAGTACACCCACAGCGGCCGAAACCTCCGACCAAAGCATGTCGGGAACACCAAGTCCACGTGCCGTAGCCGTACGTGGAAAAACAAAATGAACACGACAACAACAACAACAACATGCTTGAATTACAACGCGACAAAACGTGGAGGCACTCAGGACTACAGACTCCCTCAGCTCATCCCTCATCCGGAGTCTGCGTCGCCGAGATGTAAATACCGCCGTCCTTCGCCGTGCCTCATCCATTATGCAACGTGGAGCCATCGATGACGCCGCCGAGATGGTACTATTTTAAACTCACGTCGGCAATTAAGGAGCATAGCTGACTTCCTGTTTCCTGTTTATTAGGCAATTTTAGAGGTTGCAGCTAATTGGAGCTAGCGCGCATGTTTTTCACTTTGATCGTGGAATGTTAATCCTCCGCTACACAGAGTTAGGAAGCTCCATCGAATCAGCAACACTATTGATCCAAATAAATTTGTGGTTACTTGGCTTTTTATTGATTGGGCAAATATCTGTAAAAATACATCAAAAATGCATCAAAAAAACTTCTTTCAAAAAAAGTATATGAATATATATATATAATGTATATATATATAGATATATATATATTTAAATATATATTAATATATATATGTATATATTAAATTTTGTAAGATATTTTTGTAATAAAAAATAATATTAATAACAATAATATAATAATAATGTAATAAAATGCTATGGTGGTATTTTGGGGCACGGTGGCACAGTGCTTTCACTGCTGCCTCACAGCAAGAAGGTCCTGGGATCGATTCCCGCCTGGGGCGCTATTGACTGTGGGGTGCCCAGGTGGGTGATCTCCCAGGTGGGTGATCTCCCAGGTGGGTGATCTCCCGGCCTTTCTGTGTGGAGTTTGCATGTTCTCCCCGTGCTCCGCGGGTCTCCTTACGGAGTAAAAGAACCCCAATTAAAAACATGTGAAGATCGCCTCTCCTGTCCACATCCCTGACCAAGATGTGGACGTAAAAACCTGAAGCTGTTGGTCCCCGGGCGCCGTCAAATGGCTGCCCGCTGCTCCTGGCTGCCCCTGGAGGGGGCCAAATTTCCACGGGCCACCCTCCCTGCATGCGTGTGTGTTTGGCGGCCGCCACTTCCCGCTGTGTGTTGTGTGACCACTACGTGTGTGGACTAATAAAGATCTTCTTCTTTTGAGTGTTATCAGCTCGCTGGATACGGAGTTAAATGAATGATAAATTAGTGCAGTAATCGTATTTAAATGAACAGGAAGGCTTCTGCCACGTGAAGAGCGATGAGAACAGAGGAGAGCGGAGTAAGTGCAATTCTAGTCCGGCTCCCAGAAGTATAAATAGAGTTGGTGAAAAATATTTGGAAAACAAGCTTCATTAATATTGCACATGGTGATGACATGGGCTTATAAAATATTAATTGCGGCCCGAGTCCGAGTCTCGTAAGTACTATTGCGTTTTGCTGGTCCATGAGATTATAGCTGGAGTCCTCATTAGACGCTGTCGTTGCTTTGCCGCGTTTACCGTGTGTCGTGTGGTGCTGTGTGTCGTGTCTGTGTGTGTGTGTGTGTGTGTGTGTGTGTGTCTGTGTGTGTGTGTGTGTGTGCGTGTGGTGTGTGTGTGTGTGTGTGTGTGTGTGTGTGTGTGTGTGTGCGTTGCTAGTGTGTGTGTGTGCATGTGTGTGTGTGCAGGGGTTGTGTGCTGTTAGGTATCGTCCGGTTGCTCCATGGTTTACACATGATAATCTCTTGGGTTTTATTGGAGGGATTTCACAATTGTATTGCGCCCTCGATGCTACACCGCGGATGTAACCATGGAAACAGATTAGATAGGTAGCCGTGTTGGGGAAGACTTTTAGGAGCTCGATGCTAATCTCTCGTGTTGGTCCGTGCCAATAAGTGTGCCACACAAAAACAACAGACACACGCAGACACACACACGCGCGCTACACACACACACACACACACACACACACACACACACACACTCTCATGCACGCACACACATACACACACACACACACACACACACAGACACAACAAGTTTGCTAAGCTGTGTGAATATCAACGTCTTAGCATAGGGAGAGAGAGAGAGAGAGAGAGAGAGAGAGAGAGAGAGAGAATTTTGCGCTATTATTATTATATAGTTTATTATTATGTTCTCTTCTATGTGTCTCTTTTTACTTTTGCACTCTGGCATTGTAATTGTACGTACGTTTCCATGCCAATAAAGCCCTTTGCATCTTGAATTTTAAGAGGGAGAGAGAGCGTGAGCGAGAGATAGAGAGACATTCAGACACATAGAGAGAGAGAGAACAACTGTGTAAAAAGAAAAAAGACTAAGAATTCACTGGCAGAGAGATAAACGTGAGTGAGTTGTTTCCAACCCTCTTGTCACGTCACACCTACACTGAATTAAGCTATTATATGACAATAAAGGTGAGAGGAGGAGGGGGAGGAGCTACCAAAGGCATCAGAAAGCCCTTTCGAGTGGTTTGCGGTGTTTTTTAATGAGCTTTAATTACCCTTTTTAATTGTAGAGAGGGATTGAATGATACAGTGGTTTGGTAACCAGAACTACTTCTCGAGAATACGCCTGCTGCAACCCACAGACTCTACAATAGCCACCACACACACACACACACACACACACTCACACACACACACACATGTTCACACACACACACACTCATACACACACACACACACTGCGTGAGAACACGTGAACTCTGTCCGGTGATCCAAAAGCGGTCGCCATTAGCGATGGCCTTTTCCTTGTCGTGATTTTGTTGGCCTTTTGGCCTGGTCGTTAGGCCGACGCTTTATAACTTGTGTATATGTGAATTCCTCGACCCTCCCCCCTGCATGCCTACTTCTATCTCCCCGCCACTTCCCCGCTTCTCTCCCCTCCCTCCCACCACCCTGTACTGGGTCCGTCCCCACTCCTCTGATCTGTGTGGCCAATCCTAGCGCCCCTGAGACTCTGAGACGCCAACACATATTTAAATATAAATATAATAATAAAGTCTTGTAAACCAGAATGCATCATGGGATTTATTGCCTATTATGATGTAATACGCCATATTGAGGATTGGATTCCAGAGAGTTAGCAGTAAATGTGAAATCCTAAAGCCACCTAAATAAACTGTGCAACCTATGCTCATGGATCAATGGATCAATGAATCAATGGATCAATGGATTAATGGATCAATGGATCAATGGATCAATGGATCAATGGATCAAGGGATCAAGGGATCAATGGATCAATGGATCAATGCAATTCACAGCATGTACATTACAGTTGTGTTGATTAAAGTTGCATCATGGTTGATTTATTGATTGATTTTATTAAATTAGAATCATAATTCTAATCATAATCACAATGCATTGGATTTATATTGCACTTTTCAGAGAGAGAGAGAGAGAGAGAGAGAGAGAGAGAGAGCAAAGGAGGAGGAAGCGAGGAGAAGAGGAAGTCCTAATAAGGGCAGGAGGCATACGTCCTAAAAAGGAGACGGATGAGGAGGAGCAGGGAGCTGGCGGTGGTGGTGCAGCACTGGGTGTACGGGTGTGTAAGTGTGTGAGTGGGATCATGTCAACTAGAGACCTGCTGTCTGGTAATGTCTGGCAATGCCTGGTAATGTCTGGTAATGCCTGGTAATTACGAGCAATATTAATATTACTGTCCAACATCATGTGCAATACTCTATCATGTGCTATATTACTATTATTATCATGTTGTCCATAAATATTATCTATAACACTACCTCTCATCTCCTCTCATCATCATGTGCAATATTCTCAATGTCATGTCCAATAATATTGGACATGAATACACTTCAATTATGCCAAATAGTTTTTGCCGTCGGAATATCTTATCCTGCCCACATATTTGTATATTTTAACTGTAAATTTGTAAATCCGTTAGTTTATTTGTATTATTCTGTTGTTTTCCATATTGTTTTATTGTACTGTATTGTAACCTGGCACAAGAATTTCCTTCGGGATTAAAGTACTATTCTATTCTATTATATTCTAATGTCTGGCAATGCCTGGTAATGTCTGGTAATGTCTGGTAATGTCTGGTAATGGCCTTATCCTCTGCCCATGATTCATCACCAGTTGTAATGGCTTGACACCACAGTCAAGCTGCTAATGATTATTGACTGGTGCACTGCACCATGGGCAACACACCCCTCTCTCTCTCTCTCTCTCTCTTCTCTCTCAACACACATCTCTCCCTCTCACACTCAACACACTTGTCTCTCTCTCTCTTTCACACACTCAACACACTTGTCTCTCTCTCTCTTTCACACACTCAACACACTTGCCTCTCTCTCTCTTTCACACACTCAACACACCTCTCTCTCTCTCTCTCCCTCTCACACTCAACACACTTGTCTCTCTCTCTCTTTCACACACTCAACACACCTCTCTCTCTCTCTCACTCAACAAACCACTCTATCTCTCTCTCTCTCTTTCTCTCTCTCACTCGATACACACCTCTCTCTTTCTCTCCCACTCTCTACCTCTATCTCTCTTTCTTTCTCCCTCTCTCTCTCAGCACACTTGTCCATCTCTCTCCTTCTCTTTCTCTTTCTCTTTCTCTTTCTCTCTCTCTCTCTCTCTCTCTCTCTCTCTCTCTCTCTCTCTCTCTCTCTCTCTCTCTCTCTCTCACACACTCAATACACACTTCTCTCTCTCAACACACTTCTGTCTCTCTCCCGCTCCCTTGCTCCCCCCCCCCCCACACACACAGACACACACAGAGTCACACTCCTCTATTGCAGATGTGCCCCTCACCGCTGGCTAGCTGTGCGGAATCAATTGGAATTGACTCCAGCAGCTTAATGAAGCCGTGTGGCAGAGATGGAGCATCGCTCCTCTCTCTCTCTCTCTCTCTCTCTCTCTCTCTCATGCTCTCTCGTGCTCTCTCTCTCTCTCTCTCTCTCTCTCCCTCTCTCCCGGCTGTAATGAGACCAGCTCTGAAGTGACAAATGTGTCCTCTGCCAAATGAAGGTCATGCAACTCATCCCCGCCTTTGACCGCTGACAACACGACAGGACAGGACAGGGCAGCCTAAATAGTGTCTCTCTCTCGCTCTCTCTCTCGCTCTCTCTCTCTCTCTGCTCTTCTCACCGCACTGCTGCTCCAAGCTGGCGGCCATTTGTAGCTGCTCAGAGGCAGCGAGCAGCTAAAACACTTGTTTGGGATGACTAATGTGGAAAAGGACGGGATTTGAGAGAGCGAGGACAAGAGAGTGAGAGAGAGACAGTTGAGGAGAAACAAAAACTGAGAGAGAGAGAAAGCGAGAGAGAGAGAGAGCTCCCACACTGCTTCAACACTCTCCAATACTCTCTCTCTCTACTTACTATAATCCTTTATATATGAATATCCTCTTCAGAAAAGCTTTGACGTCCATATTTTCAATTTTCATATTGTTCTATATTAAAGCCTCAAACACAGCCTGGACTCGCCTGACAGACAGACGTTATCTCAAATGCTAGTCATCATCAAACAGGTTCAATCAGAGGCGACGGTGTTTCTCTCTCAAGGTTGCCAGGTTCCAGGTTTGACTCTGAATTGCCCTCACTCAGCCTACCTTGAGCAAGTTGCCAACACCCGCCGTACTACAGTATCGGTCTGTTTTCACTGTATTTCACGGCACATCGTTGCATAATAAAGGCGTATCTTATCATTCTCGAGGGAGAAAAAGAAGTTGAACTAATTGTTTGTATCTCACTGATCTTGAATATATACTGTGTATATAGTAGCAAACATAACGGCAGTTACGTAACAACTGCAGGAGCGAACAGGTATGGCACACACACACACACACAGGGAGAACACCGCTCACACTGTACACATGGTACAGTCGACTCACTGCTGTCCCCCTGGAGGTACGCAGCCTGCTACACGTATGATGGACCAGATGATGCTGCTGCCTCCTCCTCCTCTGCTGCTGCTGCTGCTGCTGCTGCCCGGGATGAAAACCGCGTTGTTAGCGCAGGGCCTGTAGGTGTGGTGGAGGTCTGTGTGTCATAACATAGCGCTTCTTCCAGAGAGACTTCGCCAGATTTAGATCATCCTGACACTCCTGTGGTATAAAACCTACACATACTCGCGCGCACACACACACACACACACACACACACACACACAAACACACACACACACACAGACACAAACACACATAGCGCACGTGTGTGTGCACAAAATGCATGCCATGACCAGGTAGGTGTAGGAGGAGGATCAGATCACAACTGGCCTATACTTCCAACTCAAAATGTGTCAAAATAACAGCACAAGGATATACATTTGGTATATTGTTTGTTGCCCTGCTTCTTTTGGGGCCCCACCCACCCCAGACTTTAACTGGGCCAGGTGAGGCTGTAGCCCCACCCACCCCAGACTCTAACTGGGCCAGGTGAGGCTGTAGCCCCACCCACCCCAGACTTTAACTGGGCCAGGTGAGGCTGTAGCCCCACCCACCCCAGACTCTAACTCAGGCCAGGTTAAGGCCAATTAATCCAGCCACCAAACACACACACACTCCCATGCCCTTCAACAGGTTTTTGTGAAGATAATCCATCCATCCAGGGTGTAATACAATAGTAAGGCAGTGGCTTAGGAGGTAGGGACGGAGGGTTGCTGGTTTGAACGCCCACATCCTCTGAGCCAAGTGTCGAGGTGTCCCTGAGCGAGACGACACCAAACCCTAACTGCTCCTAACGAGCTGGCTGCGGCCTCGCATGGCTGACACCGCCGTCGGTGTGTGAATGTGTGTATAAGTATGGGTGTGCACGCGAGGCAATAATGATTGTAAAGCGCTTCATAACATTTTACATCGTACCTCCTCTGCTATTTTGACACACATCCTTCTCATCATCACAGTGGGTGTCATGCTAGCTGACGTAATGAGTAACTCGAGTTCGCGTCTGCGGTTCGACGGCGACCAAAACAAGGTTGACTCGAGCAAAAGCTACACCGACGTGAGTCACAACCCGTCACGCAAACTGTTTTTATACAAAAGACTATTTAAAGATTTCAGGAACTTCGTGTACTGGAACCGTGTAGTAGTACTACAGCAGTACTTCAGGCTGAGACGAGTGTGTGTTGGGGGGGTGGGGGGGGGGGGGGGCAGGCGGTGTCAGATGACGCCGTGTTGTTGGGTGGGAAGGTAACATCACCGATGAGTGATGGATGGCGATGACCTCGAGGACAGGGACAGTTAGAGCTGACGTGTGTGTGTGTTTGTGTTTCCCTGTGTATGCATGTGTGTGTGTGTGTGTGTGTGTGTGTGTGTGTGTGTGCATGGGAGCGGGCATTCTTGTGTGTGTGTGTGCGTGTGTGTGTGTGTGTGTGTGTGTGTGTGTGTGTGTGTGTGTGTGTGTGTGTGTGTGTGTGTGTGTGCATGGGAGCGTGCATTCTTGTGTGTGTGTGCGTGTGTGTGTGTGTGTGTGTGTGTCTGTGTGTGTGTGTGTTTGTGTTTCCCTGTGTATGCATGTGTGTGTCTGTGTGTGTGTGTGTGTGTGTGCATGGGAGCGGGCATTCTTGTGTGTGTGTGTGTGTGTGTGTGTGTGTGTGTGTGTGTGTGTGTGTGTGTGTGTGTGTGCATGGGAGCGTGCATGCTTGTGTGTGTGTGTGTGCGTGTGTGTGCGTGTGTGCAGGAGCAGTAACAAGGATAGAAGTGCTGGCGTAGTTAAACGTATTGTTCCCATAGCACTTCCTGTTCTGGGGGAAATTGGACAGGAAGGAGCAACCGAGCTGTCGCCGCCGATAACACAACCAAGCATCCGGTAAAGGAAGAAACACAGTGGGGTGGCCATTATTAGAACAGTCTGAAACCAAAAAACGTTAAAGTTGTGTTTTTCTGAACCTGAATCAAAATAGCAAAACAACAAGTATAACAAAAACAACAACAAAAACAGGTTGTACTACACAGATGTGTGTGTGTGTGTGTGTGTGTGTGTGTGTGTGTGTGTGTCGTCGTGGACACAGGAACAAGGTTTTCGGGAAGAAAACAAAACCGATGAATTTATTTATTCGACTGGTCTCCATGGCGACCGGCTCCCCTTCCTCCACCACACACACACACACACACACACACACACACACACACACACACACACACACTACGACTCATTCGCATGCCCCTCCTGTCGGTTTGCTCGCAGAGAAACCCACCCTGGGCCCGTACCACGAGGGCCGGTTGCCGAACAAACAGCCACCAGAACCCCTGACTGACTGAGCGGTGGAACTTCCTGTGTTTTGATGAGTGTAGCTCACAGCACACACTTCTTATTATTCCACTCGAGACCACAGGAGGTGGAAACTGAACAACCCACCAAAGAACCAACCACCACTCCCCCCCGCCTCCTCTCTCACCGACAACCTCAAAAGACAAAAACAAAAACACAAAAAAACCAACCAGCCGATTTCGTCGACCAGATCCGACACAGAGTGCGCCCCAGCATGCTAGGCTGTTCCGTTCTCCTTGCGTTGCGTTCTCGAGCTGTCCCCGAGCGACAAACAAATCTTTATTTTATCTCGAATGTTGAATTTTGTGTGTTATGTTGTGTTGTGTTGTGTTATGTTGTGTTGTGTTGTGTTGTGTTGTGTTGTGTTGTGTTGTGTTGTGTTGTGTTGTGTTGTGTTGTGTTGTGCAGCCCCCCGTTTTGGCTTCAAACGCTTTACAACACACCGTTTGGCAGCTAAACGGTTCCCCCCCCCGCTGATACCGCTGTTCTCCGGGAACCCCCCGCCCGCCGACACCGCCGTCATCCAATGGCAACGGTGCGAAACCACAGTTC
>PIJE02000574.1:200422-202922 GCA_002895965.2 Coryphaenoides rupestris | reverse complement strand
GTGTGTGTTGTGTGTGTGTGTGTGTGTGTGTGTGTGCGTGCTTGCTTGTGTGTGCGTGCTTGTGTGTAGGTGTGTGTGTGCATGTGTGTATGTTTGTGTGTGTGTGTGTGTGTGTGTGTATATGTGTGTTTTTGCATGCATGCACGTGTGCGTGTGCATGCATGTGTGCGTGTGTGTGTGCATGCATGTGTGCGTGTGGTGTTGTGTGCGTGTGTGTGTCTCTTTGACAGACGGACATCTTAAAAGACTAGATTAGAATATTCCCAGAGATAAAAATTCTAAAATCCGAACGGAATAAACAACCATCTGCCGTATTAAGTCTGTTGTGAATAGCCCAACTTCTAGAAAAACAAAAGCACACAGAGAGACTGTTTCCCTGCACTCCCTCCTGGATCTGCACAGATGCGTCCATCATTCATTATCATGTGCACACACACACACACACACACACACACACACACACACACACACACACACACACACACACACACACCACACACAGCACACACACACACACAGCAGACAGACCCGTGGCTAGCTTCCCCGGGCAGGCTCCAGACTCGGAGGCAGTCAGCTGCAGAGAGAGCAGAGACTCCGCCTCCTAAATCACTGAATCACAAAATCACGAAATCTCTAAATCAGGGCTTTAACAGCCAACGTAACATAGCACACATCAGGACCCCAGGAGACCAACCCATTCACTGGGAGAGAGGGAGGGGGAAGAGAGAGATTGATAGAGGGATGGATAGAGAGATGGATGAATGGATAGACAGACAGACAGATACACATATACACATAGACAAATAGATAGATAGACATATTGATAGACAGATAGATAGATAGAGATCAATCAATAGATAGATAGATAGATAGATAGATAGATAGATAGATAGATAGATAGACATAAATAGATAGATAGAAGATAGACTAAAGATAGATAGATAAGAGACAGAGAGATAGAGAGATATATGTTTTAGCAGGCAGGTAAACGAGTGGCCACACTGTGATCTGTGATCTATTTGATCGGGTCAGAGGCGTGGGCTGGTCTCGTGACCCCGCCTCCCCGGCCACTCCACGCAATCTGCCCCTCCTGTGTAAACACATTAGCAAGTGGCTGCGCTCTCACCACCTCCCTGTCCTCTCACTCACTCTCTCCATCTCCCTCTCATTCTCTCTCTCTCCTCTCTCGCTCTCTCTCTCGTTCTCTCGCTACGCCCTATTTCTCTCGCTCCCCATATGTGTCTCTTTCCGCGGTCTCGGTTCGAGCTCCCCCAGTGTTGGATGCTGGATGGCAAATTAATTCCTGCAGGACTGAAATGACTTCCCAGCGGGTTTCGTATTGTATTAACAGTCAGGCGTAATAAAGGGGCGATGATGTAATGCATTTGTTGTACTGAATCATAAGATGACCATGATATGTCATCGGAGATGATGGAAACATGCTCGGTCGAAATAGTGGCTTCTCCCCCGACAGTATGTTCTTCTTTTAAATTTCCATTCCGTCCTTTCATGGATGGAAGGATGGATAAAACCAAACATTAGCCTAAAATATTACCCTAAAATCACACTCTAAAACCTAACCCTAACCCTAGAACCTAACCCTAAAACTACACCCTAACCCTAAAAATCTAACCCTCTTACCCAAAAACTTAAACCTAACCTGAAAAACCTAACCCTAATAACCAAACCCTAACCCGAAAACCACACTTCCTATATATATTTATATCTATAATACAATAATTACTATTGTAATAATACTATAAATTGATAATTGAATCATTTTGATGTCCACAAAATCTGCCCTGGCCTCGTCTTTGTGTCAGTACAGATGAACAGAGAGAGAGATAGTTGAGCCGCTGGATAAACCGAGTCGCTAGCCCACGGCGCTAAATGGCCCAACACACACACACATACACACACACACACACACACACACACACACACACACACACACACACACACACACACACACACACACACACACACCACAGAGAACAGGGCGCTCTGTTCCTCCTCAGACCCTCTCCAGGTGGGACCGCGGTTCCTGCTTCATCAACAGCAGCGGACCTCCATGCCCAAATTAGGGTGTAGAGAGGAGCGCCGGTGCAGGCCGTCATGGCGTGTGATTTTTGGCGGGCTGTTGTGGACGATACGGCTCGGTTGTACCAGCAGCTGCTGGAAGCTAATTGCTAATCGTCCCCCTAGCCGAAGTCGGCGGGGGGAGATTCAGCCTGTGTGGCACGTTCAACGTTTAATTTTTAAGAGTTTCAAATGTGTACGAAGCAGCTTCCAAATTCCGCCATGTGGGAGATTATTACGTTGATATTCCCGTCCAACTGGAAGCACCAAAACAAGGTTGTTGTTTTTTTTTAACATTTACATTTTGTGCATATTTTCTTTTCTAGATTCTAGATTGTGCTGTTTATTCAGAGCTTCATTCGTTGCAGTGGAGCGAGTCGTTCATCGATGGACCGTATCGATCGCAGACGTATGATAAACG
>PIJE02000574.1:192922-195422 GCA_002895965.2 Coryphaenoides rupestris | reverse complement strand
ACACTTTCCTTGGTTGCATCCATTATTATTATTTTTTTGTATTGTCTATTATGAACTGAAACTCCCCCTCCCCAGGTCTCTGATTGTTCGGAGCATTTTTACATTTTTGGGAAAGGCTTTCAATGGAATCGAGGCCAGACTGACGGTCTGTCTGCAGAGAAATACAGAATGGGAACTCAGAGATCGGGAGAATTTTGGATGTATAGAAGTAAAGGTTTCGGTATTGGTGATGGATGACTCACAGCACACAACAGTTATGTTCATATCACCGTTCCATCAAAATACATAGAGATATTTAACTGAATAGCCTGCATGCCGGCCTCCGAAATCTGCTTGGAAACGAGAGCTCTGGCAACGTACGTGTAAAACCACTCAACACTCACCAGAGGAACGCACACGGAAACAACTGCTTGGCTAATGTGTCTTGGTCACCATAGTGATGAATTTCCCTGAAGTCAAAGCAGCTGTTGTGATTCTCAATTATTTTGAAGAGCAAAATGAAATGAGATGGCCAATCAGCTGGCTACTAAATGTCTCTTAATGCCACGCGTTCCAGGGTTTTAATTGGATAACGCCACCTGCCCCACAATCTCACGGACCAATTACAGACAAGCGTGGCTGTTCCCAGAATTCCCCTCTCCTCTCCCTGTATACATGTGTAGCATGAAAATATTATTTTCATGTTTAGTAGCCTCCCATACAAACACACACACCACACACACACACACACACACACACATCACAACACGCTCTCTCTCTCTCTCTCTCTCTCTCTCTCTCTCTCTCTCTCTCTCTCTCTCATTCACTTCAGTTGGCTTATTGGTTGAAGTAAGGGTGCATTAATTAACCATTACATTAAGATTAGTAATTAGCAAATACAAATATATCAATTAACAGTAATATCATACCCTCTCTCTCCCTCTCTCCCCCCCCATCCTCTCTCTCTCTCTCGCTATCTCTCCATCTCTCTCTCACATGCACACACACACACACACACACACATTGCCTTGATTTTAACCCCTTTATTCGCCTATCCCCGTGGACTCTATGGTAAGAAAATGTGACTTAACCAAACTTGGTGGCCCGGGAACGTTACTACATAGGCCCCCCTACACACACACACACACACACACACACACACAGATGCAGACGATGGAGACAAGATCAGCCCCCACCATACACCATACAGCGATATAGTGTGTGTGTTTTGATGATTTGCTCTGAGGCTCACACATCAAACACACACACACACACACACACACACACACACACACACACACACACACACACATAGAGAGAGAGAGAGAGAGAGATGCAGATGATTTGCTCTGAGGCTCAAACATCAGTATGTAGAACACCTCATATATTTAAAGCAACATGCATTTCGCAGCTCACCTGAGTCGAAATGGGAGCCGAGAGCAAAGCCGGGGTTGAAGAGCACCGAAGACACGGTGGCCAGGAGCACCAGCATCTTCCCAATGGATCCGTGGAGCGCAAGGAGCAGCAGGAGAAGGAGGAGAAGCAGGAAAAGGAGCGCAAATTACGCAGCAGCAGCAGCAGCAGCAGCAACAGCAGCAGCCGTGCGTAAAAAGACGCCAATAAACACAATCTAAGCCGCGCTATTCCTCAGAACACAGCTCGATTTCTTCTTCTTCTCTTCTCCTCTTCTCACACCTGACTCCATTTCCAATTCCATGTGTGTGTGTGTGTGTGTGTGTGTGTGTGTGTGTGTGTGTGTGCGTGCGTGCGTGTGTGTGTGTGTGTGTGTGTGTGTGTGTGTGTGCGTGTGTAGGTATCCCCCTACCTACAGCAACACTGTATCAGATTGAATCCATCCATCCATCTACGTCCGTGCAGCTCCGCACACACACATGTTGACTCCGACTTGTGTGTGTGCGTGTGTGTGTGTGTCTGTGTGTGTGCGTGTGTGCGTGTGCGTGTGCGTGTGTGTGTGTGTTCTCAGTTATTGCGCTTTATGGAGCGGGAGCTGTCCGGAGTGCTGACTGCAAGAGCGCCATCTTGCTCCAGAATGATCATCCGACGAGATCCAGAGAGAGGCGAGGTGTGTGTGTGTGTGTGTGTGTGTGTGTGTGTGTGTGTGTGTGCGTGTGTGTGTGTGTGTGCAGCTCTGCTCTCTCTCTGCTGCGGGGGAGGGAGAGAGAGGGAGAGAGAGCGAGAGAGAGCGAGAGTGAGAGAGAGTGAGATCGACTCTCAATGTTAGTTTGCCATTATTTGAAGAGGGAAAACCTCTTCTCTCTCTCTCTCTTTCTCTCTCTCTCTCTCTCTCTCTCTCTCTCTCTCTCTCTCTCTCTCTCTAGTGATATAAATCGTAGGCTATACAGTGATGAATGACATTGAACGGATCATTTAGCCTATAAGACAGATTATTCCATCTCAACAAGTATCCCAGAGAGATGTGTTTGAATGTTTGTTTAAATGTGTTTTCCACCACCGTGACACCAATGTGTGTGTGTGTGTGTGTGTGTGTGTGTGTGTGTGT
>PIJE02000574.1:167922-187922 GCA_002895965.2 Coryphaenoides rupestris | reverse complement strand
ACTACAGGAACAGATTAAATCACATGCCACAGAGACAATAAATGCACTTGTCATATTGAAACACAATCAGTACGTTTAATATATTTAATTTAATTTATTTTTGACATGAGATAACAGTGTCAGTGATTAAAGCTTCCCCAGAGCTCACTCGCTCTCGCTCTATGTTTACAGAGATAACTGCTCATTATCCCTGACACACAGAGCAGGACAAGAGGAGTCTGGCTCCTCCAACAGCTCCCAGTGGAGCCCCCGGTCAGTCGACAGCAGGGCAGCTGCAGACGGTAAGCAAAGGTCAGGGCGTGATTGAACCACCAGGGGGCTCTGAAGGCCCACCACCCCAGGGATGCCAAGAAGACAGGCTGGGCCCTTCAGAGATACTCTCCTCCTCCTCCTCCTCCATCTCCTCCCATTACACACACACACAAACACACAAACACACACACACACATATACGCACACATGTGTGTGTGTGTGTGTGTGTGTGCTTGCAAGCATGTGTCCATTTGCGCATGTGTGTGTGTGTGTGTGTGTGTGTGCATGTGTGTGTGTGTGTGTGTGTGTGTGTATGCGTGTGTGTGTGTGTGACTGCATGCGTGCGCGTGTGTTTACATGCGTGCGTGTGTGAGAAAGCTCCTTGGCTCCTGCAGGGTCAAACAGAAGCTAAGTCCTTGGGGTCTGCAGGCTGATTAACTTACAGCCACAACACATTCCGCTGGCAGGGGGGCGGCACAGGAAGCGGTATTCTGTTATGAGGAGACGGTGGAGTGGCTGGGAGCTAAAACAACCTGCTGGAAAACATACGCATATACAGCTGATACTGTCCATACATACATACATACATACATACATACATACATACTTATAACATACATACATACATACTGTACATACATACACACTTACATACATACATACATACATACATACATACATACATACATACATGATAACAGCTTCTTTATATCGACAAATATAATATATGAGCTGGCCGCTAGGTGAATAGTTTTCTGCTAGTTTCCCCCCATCCAGCTAGCGGTTTAGAACTAAGATGGGCCACTAGGTAATCAGTTTCCCGCTAGTGTCCCCCCACCCAGCTAGCGGTTTGAACCAAGGATGGCCACGAGAGTGACCTGTTGTGACTGCGTGCATCAGGCTTCTACAAAAGGCAGATTCATTCATTTAATTAAAACCGAAAATTGTCATGTTGTGTGTTTGACACGCTGGAATTGCTGCACATGTGGGCCCCCGCACTTTATTTGTCTCCAAAACAGAAAGCAGGACACACATTTGTCCCAAGAAGCACCAAATATCTTAAAACAGATGCTTGGGTGTCTGCAGACAGTCTTTATTCTAAGTGTCAACAGATACCAGGGCGACGTGGTGAGCATAACTCAACTGGCACTGTCAACACAAGAAACACCACATCTTCTGGAATGTGACTTTTCAGCTCACACACACACACACACACACACACATGCACACACACACACCACACACACAATGCACACACACACATGCACAACACACACACACACACACACACACACACACACACCACACACATATACACACACATGTTTTACAAACACCTGGTCTCTATCATCTGCGGTTTGTCTGCAGAACAGCCCAAGCGTACCAAGTGCACACACACACACACACACACACACACACACTCTCTCAACACACACACGCACGCACACACACACACACACCACACACACACACACACACAGCACACACACACAAGACACATGTGTACTTATATATATATTATACGTGTATATCCGCCAGCTCTATGAGGATTTATTACAGGAAGACGTGCACTGCAACTATGCCCTGATCAAAGCCATGTTAGTGCGTGTGTGTGTGTGTTGTGTGGTGTGTGGTGTACGTGGCATGTACGTGTGTCTGTGTGTGTGTGTGTGTGGTATACTTCTAACAGCATGTAATCTTACTGCTGCTGAACCGCTCGCTTTGAAGTCGAATTGGAGGGATCGGCAGACTGGCCTGACCCCAAATAAACTGCTCGGTCACACACCGTTACCCCTACGAGCAAAATAGACTTAACCCAGAGTCACCGTCCAGTAACTAGCCATTCACTTGTGAGATCAAAAACAGATGAGGGCCAAACAGATCTTAAGAAAACAAGGATTTACTTTCAACGCTTCTAACATAACATAGAGGACAACAACACGAGATTCAATTAACAGCCGGTGTACAAGCGCCACTGCGGTCTATCACACACACACACCTCCGTCGCTTTCACGTCTCGGGGCCCAGCTGTCAGAAACACCGACGACCACGTCCGCCCGCAGCTGGCTACGCTGAAGAACAATTTGCACTAAAAAGTCAAAAAGCTCGGACAAGAAGTGGGTTAGCGGGAAGGGCCAGTGGCACATGACAGCACAGCACAACCGTGGTGATAGCTAACACTTAAGTACTTATTTTAAGTGTATAATTTTTTGTAATGGATTTAAATGTTTATTCTAATGTCCATTTTTAATTGTCTTTTTTATGTTTATTTTTTGCTATATATATATATATATATATATAAGGTTTTTACTTACTTACTATTGTTTACAGTGTATATTCCTCTCTCTAACACATTCTGGGTGTGAGTGGTGAATATTTGTGGGTAGTGTGTGTGTGTTTGGGCTGGCTTAAGTTGGCCTCACCTGGCCTGAGTTAGTGGTCTGGGGTGGGCGGGGGCTGCACGCCTGTGGTGCTTGGATAAATCAGTTCACCACAAGCACGGCACACACACACTCATTGAGAGCGCCAGCATGCTAGGCACATATACCTTCTGCTCTGTCATGTCTAACATATCAAAACCCTGCAATAAACCAGACTTTTTAAACCACAAACGACCACAAACAAATCGGAATAAATGAACGGTTATTGGGTGACGTACCTATATACATACATGCATACATATATCCAGGAAACTCCTTCCTGATATAGTTAGCTTGTCAATTTTATATTCTCAGACCTTCCACAATTGAAATCAAACAACAACAACAACAAACAACAACAACAACAGGGCAGAAGATTGCACTGCAACGAGATGTCTTTCCGTTCTCTAGAGGCCAGCCGCTCTCCGGTTCAACCCGGGTGGCAGACGTCTCGTAGGGGCAAGGCGTCTGGTCTGGTCTGGCCGGAGCCAAGGCTTTGATGGAGGATTGGTCCTAAGAGAGAGAGAGAGAGAGAGAGAGAGAGACAGAGAGCGAGAGAGAGAGCTCATGCAGACAGGTGCAAGACAACTGATGCCTCCATATCCCCTATATATAAGAGAGAGACTAGAGACAGAGAGACGAGAGACAGACAGAGAGACTAGAGACAGAGAGAGAGACTCGAGACAGACAGAGAGACTGGAGACAGACAGAGAGACTAGAGACAGACAGACTGAGAGACTGGAGACAGAGAGACTCGAGACAGACAGAGAAACTAGAGACAGAGAGACGGAAAGAGACACCTCTGGGAAGCATTTTATTAACCCGGGGAAACCTTGAAATCGGGTGAGTAAGTCCTTATATGGAAGGGAGAGAGAGAGAGAGAGAGAGAGAGAGAGAGAGAGAGAGAGAGAGAGAGAGCGAGGGGGGAGAGACAAACAAAGCGGTTAAAAACATTTGAACAAAACGACAGACCTTGAGCTGATTGAGGCGATCGTCGACTGAGAAGAACCGGATGTTGGTGGTGGGGGTGTGAGGCAGAGAGAGAGAGGCAGAGAGAGAGAGAGAGAGAGAGAGAGAGAGAGAGAGGCGTTGTTCACCTGGCGGCAACATGGCCACCAGGTGAACAAGGCCTGCTTGATGCTATTTTCTCATCTGACGTTGTACTACTGTTGGCTTTCAGAGCTGTTAGCCTTCTGCTTTGATGTTTGATGCATTAATGTACTCTTCTGCCGGCCAGCCAGCGAGAAGGAGAGAAACTCACAGAAGTTTGATTCGATAAAAGTGAAGATCAAAGAGAAGTGTGTGTGTGTGTGTGTGTGTGTGTGTGTGTTTGTGTGTGTGTGTGTGTGTACGTGTGTGGGTGTGACCTGAATATGGATTTATTTGATCGCTGGAAGCAAAGGCCAGTTTAAACAATCCAGTATGACACACACACACACACACACACACACACACACACCCTTCTGCCCGGTGACACACTCTCTCATGTCTCACTTCAAGTCGAACTCTGTCTCTCACACACACACACATTATCACACGTACAGACAAACGCACACAAACACACACTGTCACACATTCGCACCCACACACACACACACATACACGCACAGGCACACACACACACACACATGCACAGACACACACACACACACACACACACACACACACACACACACACACACACACACACAAGCAAACTACTGGCCCCTGGTGGCGAGTGTGGGTCATTGCACATGTGTGGGGGTGGGAAAGTCCAAAATGTCTCACCTTTAAAATCAATGCGTCCGTCGCCGTCCGCGTCTCTGCCCGCGGATCATGGCCTCCCGCCTCCTCATCAGGAGAGGCGCCGAAGGAAGAAGCAGGTGGGAACCGTGGACAGAAATGTACCTACAGGAACAGGAGAGGACACGACAGGCAGAGAGGACAGGACAGGCCAGGACAGGACCAGACAGGACAGACAGATAGACAGATAGACAGACAGACGGACAGACAGACGACAGACAACAGAGGCATACATGTGTTTCCCTCTTTCAAAACAAACCGTGGAGACCTGGGCTCACGAATGAATGATGAATGACTGACTGGATGGATGAACAGATGTACTGATGATTTAATTAATGACTGGGTGGATGGATAAAAGGGATGTTTGTACTAATTAATCCATTAATTGATTAATTAATTACTTAATGACTAGGTGGATGGATGAAGAGATATATGTATGAAGTAATTCAAGACTGGCTGGATGGATGAACAGATGTACTGATGAACTGAATGAATGACTGGGTGGATGGGATGACAGGGATGTATGGTACTAATTAATTAATTAATTGATTTAACTAATTACTTAATGACAAGGTGGATGGATGAACAGATGTACTGATGAATTGAATGGATGGCTAGATGACAGATAGATGGATGAATGGGTGGAATGAATGAAACATATGTTTTGCCATAAATGAAATGAATGAATGAATGACTAAATGGATGGACAGATGTGTGAATGAATGAATGAATTAATAAATTAATGACGAGATGGACAGACATATGGATGAATTAGTGAATGGGTAACTGGATGAATGAATGAATGACTGGATGTATGGATTGGATGAATGGATAAGCAGGGGAAGTGACGAGACTGGGCCCATACTTGATCTCGTTCCACTCTATGTATCCGCTGTTGTCTTTGTCCAGCATCTGGAAGGCCTTCTTGATGGCGTCCTCCCTCCTCTCAGAAGTCTTGAACTGCCTCATGTGCTCCAGGAACCTGCAGTAGTTGAAGTTGCCTGGGAGACGAAATCGAGGGGAGAAATGTCCTTTTTCTGTCCATCAGCAGCAGATCAGGTGGAAGATAATCATGATCATCAAGACATTAAGACTTTTATACAGTACTGCCTTTTTAATTTGTCATATTTCTCTTTTTTTTCTCCTCATTTACTGTAAATATTGTAAATATTCTCGATGTTCTGGTTCTGATGCCTCCAATTCGAGTTGTCTTTAGCGTTCCAATGCACATTCCGCTGAGCATTGCCACTTTTCTGCTCACTGCATATCCTGTATGTGGATGTGATGAATAAAGTTCTTGAATCTTGAACACACACACGCATGAACACACAAACACACACACACACATTAACACACACACACACACACACACTCAGGTGCCCACCCTGCACCCTCATCTGGCGGGGGATGCCGTCGACGTCTTGGTCGGTAAGCGAGGCGCCCATGGCCAGTGCCACCTTCCTCACCTGCGGCCCGAAGTCCTCCACCGTGCTTTGAGAGGGAGAGGGAGAGCAAAAGAGTGTGTGAGTGTGTGTGTGAGAGAAAGAGAAAGAGAGAGGGGGAGGGGGGGGGGGGGGGGGGAGAGAGAGTGCAAAAATCATGTTAATTTATATGTTTTTATATTAGAATAACTTAGAATAACTTATGACATTATTGGTGGAGGTGGGGGTGGTGGAGGTGGTGGTGGTGGAGGTGGGCGTGGTGGTGGTGGTGGAGGGGGTGGGTGTGGAAGGGGGTCGTGTTAGTCATGCAGAGCCTCGTCATCCTGGATGAGGTGCTCTCCGGCCCCTCCTATGAGATCAACACTGTGAGGGCGTCCAACAGTGATCTCACCAGATGAATCGGCTAATAGGGAACGGTGGTGTGTGTGTGTGTGTGTGTGTGTGTGTGTGCTGTGTGTGTGTGTGTGTGTGTGTCTGTGCATGTGTGTGTGTGTGTGTGCCTGTGCGTGTATGTGTGTGTGTGTGTGGGTGCGAATGTGTGACAGTGTGTGTTTGTGTGCGTTTGTCTGTACGTGTGATAATGTGTGTGTGTGTGAGAGACAGAGTTCGACTTGAAGTGAGACATGAGAGAGTGTGTCACCGGGCAGAAGGGTGTGTGTGTGTGTGTGTGTGTGTGTGTGTGTGTGTCATACTGGATTGTTTAAACTGGCCTTTGCTTCCAGCGATCAAATAAATCCATATTCAGGTCACACCCACACACGTACACACACACACACACACACAAACACACACACACACACACACACACAAACACACACACACACACACACACACACACACACTTCTCTTTGATCTTCACTTTTATCGAATCAAACTTCTGTGAGTTTCTCTCCTTCTCGCTGGCTGGCCGGCAGAAGAGTACATTAATGCATCAAACATCAAAGCAGAAGGCTAACAGCTCTGAAAGCCAACAGTAGTACAACGTCAGATGAGAAAATAGCATCAAGCAGGCCTTGTTCACCTGGTGGCCATGTTGCCGCCAGGTGAACAACGCCTCTCTCTCTCTCTCTCTCTCTCTCTCTCTCTCTCTCTGCCTCACACCCCCACCACCAACATCCGGTTCTTCTCAGTCGACGATCGCCTCAATCAGCTCAAGGTCTGTTGTTTTGTTCAAATGTTTTTAACCGCTTTGTTTGTCTCTCCCCCCTCGCTCTCTCTCTCTCTCTCTCTCTCTCTCTCTCTCTCTCTCTCTCTCTCCCTCCATATAAGGACTACTCACCCGATTCAAGGTTTCCCGGTTAATAAAATGCTTCCCAGAGGTGTCTCTTTCCGTCTCTCTGTCTGTCTCTAGTTTCTCTGTCTGTCTCGAGTCTCTCTGTCTCCAGTCTCTCAGTCTGTCTGTCTCTAGTCTCTCTGTCTGTCTGTCTCTAATCTCTAGTCTCTCTGTCTGTCTCCAGTCTCTCTGTCTGTCTCGAGTCTCTCTGTCTGTCTCGAGTCTCTCTCTCTGTCTCTAGTCTCTCTGTCCGTCTCTCGTCTCTCTGTCTGTCTGTCTCTAGTCTCTCTCTTATATATAGGGATATGGAGGCATCAGTTGTTCTTGCACCTGTCTGGCATGAGCTCTCTCTCTCGCTCTCTGTCTCTCTCTCTCTCTCTCTCTTAGGACCAATCCTCCATCAAAGCCTTGGCTCCGGCCAGACCAGACCAGACGCCTTGCCCCTACGAGACGTCTGCCACCCGGGTTGAACCGGAGAGCGGCTGGCCTCTAGAGAACGGAAAGACATCTCGTTGCAGTGCAATCTTCTGCCCTGTTTGTTGTTGTTGTTGTTGTGTTGTTGTTGTTTGATTTCAATTGTGGAAGCTGGGAAATAAAATTGACAAGCTAACTAATCACGGAAGGAGTTTCTGGATATATGTATGCATGTATGTATATAGGTACGTCACCCAATAACCATTCATCCGATTTGTTTGTGTCGTTTGTGGTTAAAAGGTCTGGTTTATTGCAGGGTTTGATATGTAGACATGACAGAGCAGAAAGTATATGTGCTAGCATGCTGGCGCTCTCATGAGTGTGTGTGTGCTTGTGGTGCACTGATTATCCAAAGCACCACAGGCGTGCAGCCCCGCCCACCCCAGACACTAACTCAGGCCAGGTGAGGCCAATTAAGCCAGCCGCCAAACACACACACACACACTACCACAAATATTCACCACTCACACCCAGAATGTGTTAGAGAGAGGAATATACACCGTAAACAATAGTAAGTAAGTAAAACCTTATATATATATATATATATATATATATATATATATATAGCAAAAAAATAAACATAAAAAAAGACATTAGAATAAACATTAAAATCCATTACAAAAAAATTATACATTAAAAGAAGTATTAAGTATTTCAGTATTAAGCCCGCTTAATACTGAAATATGTGTGTGTGTGTGATAGACCGCCGAGTGGCGCTTGTTACACTGGCTGTTGATTGAATCTCGTGTTGTTTTCGCTATTGTCCTCCATGCTATGTTGAAGCGTTGAAGTAAAATCATCTGTTTTGATCTCACAAGCGAATGGCTAGTACTGGACGGTGACTCTGGGTTAAGGTCTATTTTGCTCGTAGGGGTAACGGCGCGAGTGTGTGTGACCGGAGCAGTTTATTGGGTCAGTCAGTCTGCCGATCCCTCCAAATTCGACTTCAAAGCGAGCGGTTCAGCAGCAGTAAGATTACATGCTGTTAGAAGTATACACACACACACACACACACACACAGACACACGTACATGCACGTACACACACACACACACACACACACACACACACACACTAACATGGCTTTGATCAGGGCATAGTTGCAGTGCACGGCTTCCTGTAATAAATCCTCATAGAGCTGCGGATATACACGTATAATATATATATAGTACACATGTGTCTGTGTGTGTGTGTGTGTGTGTGTGTGCGTGTGTGTGTGTGAGAGAGTGTGTGTGTGTGTGTGTGTGTGTGCACTTGGTACCCGCTGTGGCTGTTCTGCAGACAAACCGCAGAGATAGAGACCAGGTGTTTGTAAAACATGTGGTGTGTGTGTGTGTGTTGTGTGTGTGTGTGTGTGCATGTGTGTGTGTGTGTGTGTGAGCTGAAAAGTCACATTCCAGAAGATGTGTGTTTCTTGTGTTGACAGTGCCAGTTGAGTTATGCTCACCACGTCGCCCTGGTATCTGTTGACACTTAGATAAAGACTGTCTGCAGACACCCAAGCATCTGTTTTAAGATATTTGTGCTCTTGGACAAATGTGTGTCCTGCTTTCTGTGTTGGAGACAAATAAAGTGCGGGAGCCCACATGTGCAGCAATTCCAGCGTGTCAAACACACAACATGACAATTTCGGTTTTAATTAAACGAATGAATCTGCCTTTTGTAGAAGCCTGAGGCACGCAGTACAACAGGTCACCTCGTGGCCATCTTGGTTCTAAACCGCTAGCTGGGTGGGGGGACACTAGCGGGAAACTGATTTCCTAGTGGCCATCTTGGTTCTAAACCGCTAGCTGGATGGGGGGAAACTACGCAGAAAACTATTCACCTAGCGGCCAGCTATATATTATATTTTGTCGATATAAAGAAGCTGTATCATGTATGTATGTATGTATGTATGTATGTATGTATGTATTGTATGTATGTTGTTGTATGTATGTAAATGTATGTATGTATGTAAGTATTATTAATGGTATGTATGTATGTATGTATGTATGTATGTATGTATGTATGTATGTATGTATGTATGTATGTATGTATGTATGTATGTATGTATGTATGTATGTATGTATGTATGTATGTATGTATGTATGTATGTATGTATGTATGTATGTATGTATGTATGTATGTATGTATGTATGTATGTATGTATGTACAGTATACTGTATATGTGTATGTTTCCAGCAGGGTTGTTTTAGCTCCCAGCCACTCCACCGTCTCCTCATAACAGAATACCGCTTCCTGTGCCGCCCCCCTGCCAGCGGAATGTGTTGTGGCTGTAAGTTAATCAGCCTGCAGACCCCAAGGACTTAGCTTCTGTTTGACCCTGCAGGAGCCAAGGAGCTTTCTCACACACGCACGCATGTAAACACACGCGCACGCATGCAGTCACACACACACACACACACACACACACACACACACACACACACACACACACGCACACACACACACACACACACACACATGCGTGTACATGCACACACGCATACACACACACACACACACACACACACACACACACACACACACACATGTGTGCGTATATGTGTGTGTGTGTGTTTGTGTGTTTGTGTGTGTGTGTGTGTAATGGGAGGAGATGGAGGAGGAGGAGGAGGAGGAGAGGATCTCTGAAGGGCCCAGCCTGTCTTCTTGGCATCCCTGGGGTGGTGGGCCTTCAGAGCCCCCTGGTGGTTCAATCACGCCCTGACCTTTGCTTACCGTCTGCAGCTGCCCTGCTGTCGACTGACCGGGGGCTCCACTGGGAGCTGTTGGAGGAGCCAGACTCCTCTTGTCCTGCTCTGTGTGCCAGGGATAATGAGCAGTTATCTCTGTAAACATAGAGCGAGAGCGAGTGAGCTCTGGGGAAGCTTTAATCACTGACACTGTTATCTCATGTCAGAAATAAATTAAATTAAATATATTAAACGTACTGATTGTGTTTCAATATGACTAGTGCATTTATTGTCTCTGTGGCATGTGATTTAATCTGTTCCTGTAGTACGACCATTGCCACTTACATTTTTATGTAATTTTTATGTGTTATTATAAAAACAAAATGATAATGTCAGACAACAGACAGCAGACGCGAGTGAGTCGACAGAAAGCAACACACACGCTAAACACAATCTCCTCCCCTGACGGCGGCTGGTGGTCTTCACCCTCAGCGATCCATCTTATCCTCTCCTTTTCTGTTGCCAGGGCAACAGCAGACTCACAATACAACTCGCAAGCGCATCAGAGAGGGAGAGAGGAGTATGAAGTGAAGTGACGAGGGCCGCCAGACGAGAGAAAGAGAGAGACAGAACGTCAAACGCGTTTCCGCGTTGAACCCGTAAGCCGCCAGCTCTCAGGTGTTTTCAAAAATTGCCCTGCACTGCACTGCAGGTGATAAGCAGGTATTAAGCCGATACCATATTGCCCTCTTATCACATATCATGTCATATATAAACCGGCTGCAAATACTGTACCACAGATCTTCCTGATACAATCGCTGAAGATGAAAGCTTAAACCTTAAAGTTGTCTGCTTTTGTTTCACCTCGTCAAAGCGACCCTTGCTCTCCAAACCACACGATAAAAGGATTTAGAAACCCCAACAGCACGAGGTCACCGTTTTACTTGGATCCACATTTCAGTCACAAGTCACAGAAATATTGCGCAATACGAGTCAGCGTATCCCTTCAAACACCCATTGATTCGACACTGGAAAGTAAGTCTTTCCACGATTTTAAATTAAAAAGAAGAACAAACTTTGGCAGCACAAACTGTACAGTATATTTCACCGAGGCGCCGTTATTACGTCACGTGTCGCGTACGTTGCAGAGCGAGCAACCTCACCTGCAGTCGAAACAGTGAGGAGACTCCAACGTACTGCAAACATCATAAAAACACAGCAAATGACTTGGATTTGCAGAGAAGTGATATTAGGGTCTACACCCCCCCGACACACTGCCGACAAAACACTCCAAAATCAGCGGAAGGAGTGAAACCAAACAAGCAAACAAAAAGAAAGAATTGATCGATTGATTGACTGAACATCGTCGAGTGTGTGTGGTGGTTGTTGGTTGGTGGCTGAAGTTTCAATCAATGCCCACAGGTTAAACCGGCCATTATCACCACACACACACACACACACACACACACACACACACACACACACACACACGCATGCAGGAGAGCTCTAGCACACAAGCAAACAAACTTGCTGGTTCGTCAATTTGTTGTTGGGGGCATGTGGCGTGTGTGTGTGTGTGTGTTTGGCGGCCGGTTTAAGCAGCCTCACCTGGCTGGGCGAGGCTGCAGACCTGTGGTGAACAATAGTCAGGAACAGGTGTGGCATATTCATATTTGCCCCTTTTTGGTAGAACTCATAGATACACGCTTCATATACTGTACACTAGACACTTTGTTTGTTTGTGTCCGAAGCGCAGGTGGTCCTGACCAATCGACGCCCTGCTGTCAGCAACGTGGCAGGGCTTAGATCTGACGACAGCGAGAAGCGACTGTTTGTTCGGAAGCTACAAAAATGGCCGTAGACAGACGGTTCAACCGATCACCTGCAATGTCGACTTCCCTGACGGTTCTGTGAAAAAAATCTGGCACGCCCTCGTATAACTCGCAGTGTTTCTGCTTGACTTTCAGCTGAAACAGGGGAGGGGGGTTCACTTACACTTTAAAACAGTTCACAATCACACACACCCACACACACACACACACACACACACACACACGCAAACGTACGTGTTGCTTTTCTCTGGGCCTCGCTCCACGGGCGTGTGTGTGGCAACAGCCTTCATCAGCAGGTAGTCACGGTCGTGGTCTGGAAGGAAGACATACCGAGTCTCCTGTAAACCGGGACGAGACAGAAAGACAGAGAGACCTTACATGTTCAATTCTGTTCGTCTCTTGATTACACAATTCTCTGGAGGTGGTGGTGGGTGGTGGTGGCGGTGGTGATTAGGGTGGTGGTGGCGATGGTGTAAGGTCTGAAAAAGTAACTCATGCAGAAGTGAATGAACCTTATTTCATACGGTCCGCGGTTCTGACCTTGGACTGCGGTGGTCCCTCGTAGCCCAGGCGACGGTAGAACCCGATGGAGTTCTTCATGGTGTTGGTGGAGAAGGTGTAGTGGGTGGTGCGGGTGCCCACATCCCCCTCGTAGCCCTTGAGGATAGCCCCGTTTGTCCTGGAAGATAGATAGATAGATATTTATATAGCTATTTATATAGACATGTACTGTATATGGAAATGTATATAGATATTTACAGTATATAAATAGATAGATAGATGTATATAAATAGTAATGCAGATATTCATGGATGCACACACAGAGACAAGCATTGAAGATGCAAAGGCATATAGAGATCAATGAAATACAGACACACACACACACACATACACACACACACATGCATACATCGGCTTAGATATAAATGCACGTGTGTGTGTGTGTGTGTGTGTGTGTGTGTGTGTGTGTGTGGGCCTACACACACAGGCCCGCATCTATGCACAATGCACAATGTACAATGAGCGTGCCTTTACAATGAACTCGCTTGTGTTATCCACCATCTACGAAGACTTTGTCCCCGCGTACGCATCCCTGCTGCTGCTGCGGGGGGGTGTGGGGGGGGGGGGGGCGTACTGAAGACGTAGTGGTGGCCGTCGATCTCTGCCCCCTTGCGGGAGCCGTTGAGGATGCCGCCGTTGCCCACCACGGCGCAGCGGACGCACCGCGAGCCGTTCCCACGGAGCTCCCAGTCGTCAAACATCTGCCGGTTGGCCGTCAGGTTGAGGACAGAGAGGGTGGCCCTCAGTGCTATAGGGAGGGTGGGGGGGTTGTAGAGTTAGACAAGCCGCCGTATTGTTCCGTCCGTCGATGCGGTTCATGGGACATGATCCTAGAAATAACTGACGAATAATCCGTTTGGTTTGAGACAGCTAGTCAACCCAGTAGTTTCCTGTTTTCGTTGCAGACATATTCTACCAATTTCAGAAGTGGATTTTTGTGGATTTTATGTGTTTTTCTACGGTGTGGACTTCAAACCTCTACACACACACACACTATTTATTTTTACAATGTGCTACTGTACTGCTGGCTGGGTTTGTGTTCGCCACTTACACACAATTACAGATCCCCCGGCAACAGGCTTGGTCGAAACAAATATGAAGCAAAAGGATTTGAAGGATGTGTCCGATGAGTGTCTGATTTGTGAGACGAGGCCATGCAAAACACACACACACACACACACACACACACACACACACACAGGATGGAACAAATGCTCACTCTCATAGTCGATCCCTCCCCATCCGTGGGTACCCCCGAACTGTTTGAGGCGCTGGTACTCCTGGGGCGTGGGGTGCTTAGACCACTGAAGCACGGGAATGGTCGCCAGAAAACGTTCCTTAAAGTCGCTGGACGACCACTTGCCAGCGATGTTCTCTGGGCAGGTCTGGGGGGTCGCAGATAAGGACACTGTCATTAGCATCATATTATCTATATATATATACAAAATTGTAACTGTATTATTGACAATTATTCACAACAGTTTTCAGCAACACACACAATGCAAACAGCGCTTTGTGTAGTTAGTGGTAAGGTGCAGTTACAATAAAAGAAATATGCGAATTTGGGTGAGAAAATACTTTTCCGACGCATCACACGTTCGTACACACATTCGTAGAGTTTGGTACAGGACATTCGGTTCGGTTCGGTGCAGGAGGTGCTTAATATAGTCTAGCTATATGACCACGCAGCTCACATGCGTTACGTGCATTTCTGTGTGCTGAACTAAAGTTCAAAACTTTTTGCTGAACTTTGAAGTTTCCCCCCCGGAGGAAACTGTGGTTCTTCAGTTAGAAGAACCACAGTTTCCTAATCACCAGTTAAAGTCACGTCTGGTTCGTCACGTGTTCAACGTAAACACACATGTTCGCCATGTGTGCCGAATGTAACAAATGTAGGGAGCATCCATTCATTAAATCGTCGCTAGCCGCAACGCTAACATATGTAGTGCGTAAACGTCATGTTATTGTGTAGACCGTATTTTTTTCCACTGCAGTAGACTCTCTTAGTGCCAACAGATCAGCCCTTTCTGCACATAATGTGGACACATTATTTTATATAATATACAATCAATCAAGAGCGATGTTATGTTTTTAATGTCTTTTTTTTATGTATTTAATGTATCAAAATCACACCGAACATACGGAGCCATGACTTCAAAACCGACTGAACTTTGCGTACCGTGCCTCCACGAGTACATGAAGGAAGTGGTGTCGTTCTCCCACAAAGACAAACGGGCCTTGTCGGTGCAAAATTGCATTCCCCGCCCCCCCACTCCGCCCCCTCCCCTCGTGGACGTTCGTTGCTATGGTAAACGCGCAATCATTGGAGTCACCGGTTCTCTGTGGGATCAATTAGCCTTCCGTGTCCTTCCGTCTCATGATTAGATCTGATCAGAGCAGACTCTGCTGCCTTCGGTGAAGCTCAGCCACGCGTATCAAAGACACAGCGACAGCAGAAGAATTGCATCTTGATTTGTGGCGGTGTTTTCTCAATGTTGTAAGATTGCACCCTAAATGGCAAATACCCTCTAATACCTCACACACGACGTGCAAGACACCTCACTAACCCCAACTTCCCCCCCGACCAGCTGGCAGATATAGTTGTGCGTCTCTACATTAAAAACTGGGTCTCTAATATCGTCTATAATCTGATGCCTTCATTGTTTTTGTTTTGCATTGCTGTGCAGTAACCAGAGCTGACCGACAAACCCGTTTTACCGGAGTTGCCCGCACCCGTTTGATTTGTATAAAACAACAACGAAACTCACCGTCTGCCGTTGAACGTTTTCACTGCTGTACGAGTCTCCGATGAAGGCCGGCTCGGTGGTCTTCACCTCCTGGATGGCCTGCGCTTGGGGCGCTGGTTTAGTCGTGGCTGGCCTCTTGCCATGACCGGCGGCCGTAGCCGTGGTAGTGGTGGTGGTGGTGGTGGTGGTGGTGGTGGTGGTGGTAGTGGTGGAATGCGTGGTGGTGGAATGCGTGGTGGTTCCCGCCGGGCTCGTAGAGTCCGGGGACAAAGGGTTGGGGTTGACGGAGGAAGCCCCCGGGTGGATGGCCAGGAGTGCATTGCTGAGCCCGAGGCTCTGCATGAAGTCCCGCGACATGCTGGAAGACAAAAACACTTGAGCTATGAGCAGGGGAGCGTCAGCCAAATAACCTTTTTGCCCATAGCCATTGATATAAATGGTAAATGGATTGCATTTATATAGCGCTTTTTAGCCAAAGCTCTTTACAGTTGCCTCACATTCACCCATTCATACACCCATGGCGGTGTCAACCATGGGTTAGGTTAGGTGGGGTTAGGTGGTGTCTCGCTCAGGGACACCTCGACACTTAGCTAGGTGGAGCCCGGGGTCCCAGTGGACGCATGTGTATTATCCCGCCAAAAACACAAACACCAATATAGATAGTCAACTGTCAACAGACAAGCAGGTCAATTCTAGCCGCATCCAAAGGCTACACACACAGCATGTGTAATAAACAACATGGGATGTTGAAAGCTCTTTTGGTCACATTGACAATGTATCATCATGGTCATCATTGTCACTGTGCTGTATCACATGTCAGCCAAAAATAAAAATAAAAATAAAAAAGAAGCAGGCCATGAGGAAACAAACTGGCCACCGCGTTGTTTTCCACTGTTGACAGAAACCCAGCTGCAACCTCAGGTAACAATGGTGCCAGCTTCCCAGAAGACCCAGAGCTATGCTGACTAAACAAATTGTTGGCAGTGTTACTCTCCACAGGATGCGAGTCGGGTAACGAGAGAAACACAGGAAGATGTGATTAGGGCCATATTAAAGTGTAACTGGACCTGGTTAATGATCAACCGTATTCTGACAACACCGATAATTACAGTCCACTGAGCCAAAAGAGAACAAAAGGGACATGGAGTGTGTTGTGGGCCGGAACCTTGACAAGCATCATTCACATCCACGGTCGCTCCACAAGATTAGAGAGCTGGTACCAGAGGGGTGTGGCCCAGTGGATAACCACTGGGTTCATTCTGAGCGCCAGGCATCGAGATTCAACCATAAGCTCCACGCAAAAATGAGAGGCCTTGGAGCTCCGTACACCCAAACTTGTCATTTTGTGTCTGAGAACAGACCTCGGCAGGCGTGACAGCCATCCAACCCTGCTGGATTTAGCTTCTTGTTCCCGCCTCTGAATCGCATCCCGAATCTTGGACTAACAAATCTTGGCTCTTTCAACCTGGAGCACCGCCCCTTTGTAACAAAGCTTAGATTTCATGTATATGAGCGTTGGACCGCTGCCAGTGAAATTTTGTTTGTTTTTCATTAGGCTAGCCAGCCGTCTCCTTTTTTAAAACCACAATGACAAGACAATAAAGAAGAAGTACAGTACTCTTTCCCTCCGCTATTGAGACATCTCATTCGACGTGACAGGTGGACGTTCATTTGTATCTTGCATGTATGCCGTTTTTTTTTGTGTCATTCTAGATTCAAGATTCAAGAAGTTTAATGGTCACATACACAGACAGGATATGCAGTGAAATGAAGAAGTGGCGATGACCAGCGGAATGTGCAACAGAACAACAGAAATATCACAGATTGGAGGGATCAGAATCAGAACATCCACACTATTTACAGTCTTTACAGCAAAAATTGCTGTTTTTTAGGAATGAGAAATATGAAATATGAGCAAAGTAAACTAAAATAAACGCATAAACCTGCAGGTATACGGATCGATTTTCCCTTCATTACTCGGGAAATGCCTATTCACATGCTGGACTTGAGCATCACCTGACTTTCACGCTTGCGAAACCGGAATGTACCATTGTCCACAGTTATTGTGACCCATCATTCATCTGGAATGATGCATGTTACTTATTCTTTGTCCCATCATAAAGGAAACAGGTTGAACGATTGTCGGCCAGATGTCATTGGTGCATGCATGCGTGCGTGTGTGTGTGTGTGTGTGTATGCGTGTGTGTGTGCGTGTGTGTATGCGTGCATGTGTGTGTGTGTGCGTGTGTGTGTGTGTGTGTGCGTGCGTGTGTGCGTGCGTGTGTGTGTGTGTGCGTGTGTGTGCGTGGGCATAGTTTACTATCCAACTTGCCTGCTCAGTCTCGACCCGTCGCTGGGCTGGTGGTCTCCGGCCAGGTCGGCCATGCGCCACGGCACCCACATCTCGAAGCTCATGCACAGGATGTAGATGCACAGCAGGCTGCTGACGGCCAGGAAGCACATCACCATGCGCCTCTGGAACGCCATGGCGCCCGCGCCCGTACGCTCGCCCGCACGCTAGTCAGACGCCGGCGGGCAGGACCGGCAGTTACCTCCCGCCTCCTTGGGTGCATGAGGGGGCAGTCAGGAGTGGGTGAAGGGAGGACGCAGCAGCAGCGAGGAGGAAGTGGACAGGGGTGCCCACGTAAGACAACGTCCTCCCCGGAACGGTCAAAGAGAGGAGGAGGAGGAGGTGGAGGAGGAGGCGGAGGGAGGGGGACTGAGGTATGAAGGAGTGTCGGCGCGCGGAGGATAGGGGCTTCGTCCGATGGGTGGCGGTGAATGGGATACTTAATTAGACCACCGCAGGCTCTGGACGCCACTCAACACTCCTGGGAGAGAGAGAGAGAGAGAGAGAGAGAGAGAGGGAGAGAGAGAGAGAGCGAGAGAGAGAGAGAGTGGGGGACAAGGGTGAGAGAATAGAGAGGAATGAGGGGTATGCAAAGGGGTTCTCTTTCATTGTCAGCACCGTGCCAATAATCCCTTTTTAATGAAGCTTCATGGATCACCAAGACAAGAGCAACCCTTTCGTTGACACTTTTATTTTGTGTCTCAGCAGGGGGTGTGGGTATGTGTGTGTGTGTGTGTGTGTGTGTGTGTGTGTGTGGTGTGTGTGTGTGTGTGTGTGTGTGTGTGTGTGTGTGTGTGTGTGTGTGTGTGTGTGTGTGTTGGCTGGCGGCTGGTTTAAGCAGCCCCCAGATTGAGTTAGAGTTCTGGGGCTGGGCGAGGCTGCACACCTGTGGCGTGCGAGGCTGCGTTGGGTGTAGAGGAGGCACAAAGCATTCTGACCTCCATGACCCTCGGCGACTTTCATCAAGCCTCTCACCCTATTCATCAATGTGTCTGCAGTGACAATAAAGTTTAATCTAATCTAATGGAATACAAATAAAGGCAATAAACCGATGCACATGATCTCTGTCACAAGAGATGTATGCCCAGCAACGGCCAAAGTCCACCGCCCTGGTGGGTGGAGGTGGAGGAGTTGGCTGGTTGGCTTTAGTTAGGGATGGTAACCCTGTGTAACAGTCCAGTTCTGTGGGATGAGGGGTGGGGGAGTAGGCCTCAGCTGGGGATTCTTCCCCAGGCGTTGCACGGAAAATCATCGAGGACCACAGCCCAACCCAGACCATGGACTGTTACGCTGCTGCCGTCTGGTCGACGTTACCGGATCATGCATCCAGGCACGGACTACCAGACTCAAAAACTTTGAGTCTTGTTTTTTCCCCATAGTAGGCCATCAGGCTTCTCAACCAGCAACACCAATCTCATTGATCATATTGATCACTTTACATGTACATTTAATAACATTGGTAATATTTTGATTATTCAACTACTTCTGGATACATATGCCATATTCCCTATGCTATATTTAAATACTCAAAAATACTTTTGTCGTCAAAAATACTAATATTTAAATACCCCAAAATACTTTTGTTTACTTCTGCTACCTCATTTCTGCATTTGCCCTTACTTACTAAATATTCAATACTTTCTGGATTCAACATTACATTTCATATTTTTCATCATTATTATGTACAGCATAGTGGAATCAAGTTGCACCGGATAAACCAGCCATCGACACACACACGACAACACCACACACACACACACACACACACACACACTTCAATGAGCACTGCAATAAGCGGGTGGGCTCTGGTGGGGGTCCCATGTGGGCAGCAGCAGCAGCAGCAAGTTGGTGGGCAATGGGCACAGTTGGCAGTGCAGTCAGTTGTTTCAATTGTTTGTTGTTGTTTTTTTTTTGTCAAATGTTTTTTTAATTGTTGTGGTTTCAGTGAGATTAAATAGAAACATGTGTTGTCCATATGTAGGCTACTGACCAAAGTACAGGCGGGGGGGGGGGGGCAGCGGGGGGGCCAGCGGCTTGGTTTTTTTTGCTGAGGCACCAAGAAGCGACCACTGTTGTCGGAAAGTTTCCCCGTATAAGTGACATACACACAGACACAGACACATACACACAGACACATACACACAGACACAGACACATACACACAGACACATACACACAGACACAGACACATACAC
>PIJE02000574.1:135422-162922 GCA_002895965.2 Coryphaenoides rupestris | reverse complement strand
CAGGCGGCCGCGGACTCATGCGCGAGGAATGCAAATCCCCCCACAAATGGTACCAGGCCAGCCAAGCAGCCAGCCAGCCAGCCAAGCAGCCAGCCAACCAACCAAGCAGCCAGCCAGCCAAGCAGCCAGCCAACTAACAAGCCAACCAAGCAGCCAGCCAGCCAAGCAGCCAGTCAGCCAACAAGCCAACCAAGCAGCCAGCCAACCAGCCATGCAGCCAGGCAAGCAAGCAAGCAGCCAGCAAGGCACATGAACATGTGTGCGCGCGGCCCACCAACCACTACCTCAGCCAGGAGGAAACAGATAAGACACGAAGGAATGCCTCGCACCCGCAGGGCCTCCTTACTAAAGTCAGCGCGGTCGCACTGTCATCGTGACGTGGCGGCTCGTGTTTCTCCCCACCCCCCCCCCCCCCACTGTGACCTCGGACAGGGACTTCGTGCAGCATGGCTTCTTGGGTGACTGACCATCCGTCAAGGAGAGGGTGAGGGAAGGGAGCCGCGTTCGTTGTTTAAACTTGCATGTGGAGGAGGATGGATGACGGTGTTTAGTTGCCGGAATCCACCAGGAAACGTTGCCTTGTTTTGACATCCCGTAACGAGAACAAACGCCTTTTGACATAATCTGACTGAAGAGGAACTGTTTTTTGTGGTTTTTTTTAATCTAAACTGTGAACAGACAATGTCAAATAAGTGTCTAGATTATTCATTATTAAATATCAAAAATACATGGTATTGATATACATTCTTTATCAGAAAAAAACTGACATACTGTACTCAGAGCAATCCGAAAAAATTACATAGTAGATTTAGTTGAACAATTACAATAATTATAACAGGCCCATTTTGCATTTGGCTTTTTCAGAAGGCATGCAAACTGTAGGTCAAGTGTATTTGACAATTTTGACAATATAGATCAGGGGTGGGCAAACTTTTTGGCTCAAGGGCCACATTTGGTTTTTAAAACTGACAGACGGGCCGGGCCATTAGTAGATGAGGTGAAAAATTAGCTTGCTTAAAGTATAAAATATATGTGAAATCAATTTCCCTATTAATCAATTAAAGAAAGGGTAGCCAAAGCACTTGAGTGTATGGCAAGCAGAGACCAAAGCGATTGACTTGACATTAGAAAAGGTCCGGAGCATCATAATGTCTAACTTGCGTTATGATGCCATATACTGTATATTGAAGTAGCCTAATAATCGTGTCAACATCTATAGGTTGTCACTATGTAGTTAAATCAAATAAATGAATTACAATTCAATAATATAACAATATTTATTGAACCGGAGGGATTATAAATATGTGCTCTAATAATAAATAAATGTAATTTTCTTTCTTCTCCTCGTTGAAGAACCTTACATAAACTAACAGCTGAGCACCGTCAGACACATCAGTGGACTCATCTAAACCTATGCATGGTGCCTTATGAATGGCTTCATATTTCTCTATATGCTGACATGGGTATTTCCTTGATTTTAGCACAAAACTCTTCTTTTTGTGCTCTTTTTGGCTCTCAAATCGTTTATTTTCTGCGCCCTCAGTTCGGATTTGGGCGGGTATGTTGGGTGAAGAAGACTTATGTTTTGTCTCGTAGTGTCGCTTCACATTACCGCTTTTAATAATAGCCACAGTCTCGGGACAGATGAGACGTACGGGTTTTGAACTGTCCGTGGGAAGAATAAACATGTACACGTCTGTCCAATCTTCATTAAAGGCTCTGCTCTCTGTCTATCTTTCTCTTATTAAATGCTCTGTTCTCTCTGTCTATCTTTCTCTTTTTATTACAGGCTGTTCTGTCTTTCTCTTTTTAAAGCGCACTGTACTCCGACTGTTTCTCTCGTCTCTCCGCGTCTATGTTTGTTTCTACTCGCTCACTAGTATAATAATCAGGTAATGGTAATAATCTGATTTGACGCGTTTACATGCACTTCAGTAATCTGAAAACCCAGGTTTACATGATTCAGTCGATTAGTTGGATTTCTTTCATGACGTTGGGCTTGGGACCGGCAAAACGGACCCAAAAGAGACACTCTGGCGGAGTTACTTAGTTTTTTTTGTTAGTTGTTTTTTTAAATGTATTAAATTTTTTATATTACATTTACATCCCGCCCTGATCAGTTAGCGCATGCGCGATTCATTTACAGTCTGGACGCGGAGGGGTGAACGTCTCGTGCTCCGACTGCAGCTGGGCGGGACTGCTGCGCGAGGACACGGCTGGACCGCCTGAGTGCTTTAGGAGGGGGGAGGGCAGCACCCGCCGGCCCGCTGCTCGTTGACAAGAGTAAGAACGATCCGTGCTTTCACGTCAGAGTCGCCAAAAGTCTCCAATAACACCAGAAAAAGTCGCTAGATTTGTCACTAGTCGCTTTTTGCAGAAAGAGTCGCTAGAGGGTCTGAATACTCGCTAAATATAGAGACGCAAGTCACTAAATTGGCGTGACTGCATCCGCACGCGTCCAATCTACATCCGCTTCTTCTTCTTCTTCTTGTTTTACGGCGGTTAGTACATCCGTTTACACATGCGCAGATGTAAAAGAACGAAAAGAAACCTGATTAACGTATACATGCGCCGAAGAAAACGGATTATTGGTCAAAAACCAAGATGTGTTTATCGGATTTCTCATAAACCGATAAAGGCCTTTATCCGATAAATGTTATCGGACTATGCTGTATACATGACCACTTGAATAATCTGGTAACTCCAGAAATCCGATAATGATCGGTTTATTATGTGCATGTAAACGTGCTCACTGACTGCAACAATCTGATTGGCTGAGTAGCGTCACGTGATGTGACCTGATTGGGCCGCTAAGCCATTTATTGGTTACAGGTCCGGGTCCGGAGTGGACGGCATCTGGCTCCGGACCCGGATCGCGGCCCGCCTATTAGTGTCCTCTGATTTAGTGGAACTAATTAAGGAATCAATTGCAGGAAAAAAAAACAAAAAAACAGCGAAATGAATACTACAATTTTAAATGTATTATAGGACTGTTGTTAATGTAAATGCCCAACGGGCCGTATGTGGCCCACGGGCCGTAGTTTGCCCACCTCTGATATAGATAGATATATCTATCTATCTATATGTATATAGCCACACGTGTGTGGACAAAAACAACAACAAACACATGTAGTGCTCAGAAGAGAGAATAAATACAAAACTTGGAACAAAACAATAAACCAGCAATAAATATCTTCAGATATGAATTAGTTTGCCGTGACCAGTGTTGGGGAGTCACATGATCGTACATTCCGGGTTTGGTTCCCAGACAGCAGCATCAGACTACATGGAGTCCACTGCCTTCCTCCCCATGCTATGGGTCGTTTAAACAGCCACTTTAGCAGGGACTGGATTTGCACTGGGGTTGCTTTTTGTGTTCGAGAATGGCACTTCCACGTGTTAATCTTTAACGTTGTCTGGAATGGAAATGAAAACATACAGACACATATTTTAAAAGGAAAAAGAAAAAAAAAAGGTAAAAATGTGTGGGGCAGGGGCTCTTGGACGTGTTTGACAAAGCAACATTCGGGGGAAAGTCTGTTTTCTCAAGCGGTCCCTTTTGTCATTAAAGAGTCCCAAACAAACAACCATGGCTGCCGAGTGAAGCCAAGGAGGCCTGGTGGTCACATGACACCCAGCTGTGTGCACCCTTGTGACCGCCCCCCCCCCCTCCCTCCCTCTCCCCCTCCACCCCTACTCTGTGCGAGGCTCGGCGTTGCACCATAACCATGTGATCACTTCTTAAGCACATTCCTACCCAACTGTGACTCTCGCTCTGACCTACTCTACCCCCTTTAATTCACGTACACAGACCTTCCAATCAACCACGGACACAAACTCCTCATAGCTGTGACCTTGAACACATGATGCGTCAGGTCTCTCTCTCTCTCTCTCCCCCTCACTCTGGCACTCGCTCGATCTCACTCTCTCTCTCTCCCTCACTCTGGCGCTCGCTCGATCTCACTCTCTCGTTATCTCTCGCTCTGTTTCCCTCTGTCACGCTCTCTCTCATTCCTTTGAGATACTTTGTCCCTCCCTCTACACAGTCGAGTCTACAACCCAAAATGTCTACCGTGAATTTACAGGAGGTCAGATTTGACCTTGTTCCAAGACTCTCGGGTTACAAGCCCTATCTCACCCGGAGCCCAGGGGCAGGTATTTGGGGGTTGAGGCTTTTTTTTTTTTTTACGAGACTAGGGGCTTCTAATTAGAAGAATGGGTGTGGTGAGTGGTGTGTGGTGTGTTTGGAGGGGCTTGGGTGGGAGGGGCAGCCATAGGCCACAGAGGCAACAGGCATTTAGGACTGGACCACAAGGGGCAGGACTTCTTGGAACTCAGCTGTACTGGTCAGCCTGGGTCATGTGAGCTGTTATCTGAAAAAGTGTGTGTGTGTGTGTGTGTGTGTGTTCCTCTCACAGTCCCCCTTTCTCCCCCCTGACCCCCAAACATATCGCGCAACTCAATATAACGTAAAGCTGTGATATGGTACCATTTCTCCTTCAAGTGATCCGGTACAATAGAGCCAGCATCACATCTTTCAGTCTTTCAAATATTACATGATTGACAAGAGGTCAGCGATCGGCGTCTTTTGAATGTTTTGAACAAATCTTACACATTGCCCCTTTAAACATTGGTGTTTGTCATAGGCGTTGACCATTCGTATTTGTCATAGGTGTTGCACATAAGTGTTTTAAGAACACAGACTAACGATAAGCAGCCAATTTATTTTCATTAGGCAGGCAGGCAGGCAGGTGTTTGTGTTTCAGCCAATATTGCAGCTGTGTAAGTGGGTTGTTGGTTTGTCGTTTTGGCATTGGCCAATCTTAACTCTATTTAAGTTCCTGGTTGTAAAAAAATAAACCTTATTTTCACTTGGCCTTCTGTGTTTTTATAGCCTGCATGAAACAACATGGTACGAACGTACGGGCGAAACAGCGTCCATAACATCCGCCGTCACAGGGCGGTCGGATTCCCTTAACAATGTGTTTGTCCTTACAAAGTCTACTTCACACCTTTCTTTGACCTCATGATGACGACCATTTTTTACTATTCGCCCCGGAGCCTGAGGGACATCTGCAATGGGCCTTTGCATAAAAAGCCAATCTTGAATTCACACACACACACACACACACACACACACACACACACACACACACACACACACACACACACACACACACACACACACACACACACACACACACACACACACACACACACACACGCGTGTGTTGTGTAAACCAGTATGAGGTATATTATACGGAGTCGCTCTCCTCTCTGGGGCTTGCTTGTTTCAGCCTGTTGGGGTTCCCCCACGCACCGGCCATGGAAGATTCCAGACGCCGTGACACAAGTGGGGGCAGGGATTTCAACAGAAAATGGCATCGGGGGGGTGGGGGGCGGGAGGCGGAAGTGGCTCAGCTCTCCGGGGTTATTTCTCCAACAGCTGTCTCCTTTGTTGTTCCCACAGGGCCTCCAAGTGTTCCGCCCTCTTCAGAGCAGCCTATCACAGAGAGGGAGAGAGGAGGACAGATTTTGGGTGATTGATACTGTCAATCACCCCTGGTGTGTGAGAGAGAGAGAGAGAGAGAGAGAGAGAGAGAGAGAGAGAGAGAGAGAGAGAGAGAGGGAAAAGCCACTCACCTCATGCTGCTTCCGAAGGCTACTCACGGTTTCTTCCTTCTTCAAGATGGCTGACTTCACTCTGGAAAATCAGAGGACAACACATATACACTACTTGCTTTTTTATGCTTTTTAATTCTTATTATTATTACTCCTATGTTGTCTGTATGTACCAACAACCACAGCAAATTCCTCGTATGTGAAAACTACCTGGCGAATAAAGCGATTCTGATTCTGATTCTGATTCTGATATGAATGAACGTTTTGGTGCACCAGCCGACAGCCCACTGACTCCGCAGTGAGGAGCAATAACTTATTACTACCTTATTACTTAGGTACCTACCGACGGCCAATCGTCTTATCGCGATTGGCCAAAGCCCCTCCTCCTCACCTTTGGTGGACCTCGGCTAGCTCCGCCTCCTTCTCCCTGGTGATCCTCTCCACCTCCAGCCGCAGCCGGGCCCGCACCTCGGACACCTCCACCTTCATGCGCCGGTTCTCCTCCTCCGTCGCCACCAGCCGCTCGGCAAACTCCTGCCGGATCACCTCGGCCAGGCGGCGGCGCTCCTCCGCCAGCTTGTCCCGACTCTGATTGGATGAGGACAGGCGATTGGGCGGTTATTGGGGGATTGATTATGGTGATCACACTTCCATTAACATCTTCAGTCTGACATGGCTGCCAACTCTAACCAATTTCCGTGGGGGAGCGGGAGTTGATTTTGCCTTAACCAATCAAACTATGATGTCGAGCGACACTGAGATTGACATTTTCACTTCGTACCAAATTCAAGATTATTATTCGGCAGCCCAAACATATGTTTCTGAGATGTCGGTGTAATTCTCCTTGACCTCCCCGAAAATTCTCGTAAAATGTTTTTGATAACTTTTTGAAAATTAGTGAATTATTCAAAAGACTATTGCAGCAGCTTCACAACGGCATTAGTCCCGCCCATGTGCTGATTGGCTGTGGGCGGATTCAGGGGTCTGGACGCAGGCAAAGGTTGACTTTACGTGAACCCTTTTTTCCCCCCCGAGGAGCCTGACCTGTACGACGGCCTCCATCTCCTGGTCCCTCTGGCGCAGGAGGCCCTGGAGGCGGATCAGCTCGCCCTCCGTCTCCACCTGCACCTTCCTCAGCTGCTGCTGCTTCTCCACTGCCGCCCGCTCCGAGTGCTCCAGGTCCCGCAGCTCCAACTCGTACTTGTCGCGCACCCGCTTCACCCTGGAGCCCGACGCACGGACGGACAATGGAGGAGGAGGTGGAGGAGGAGGAAGAGGAGGAGGATGGACAAGACGTTGAAGACACAAGTATAATGATGTCCCTTCCCTACTCAGCACCCCATCGAACTGTGTGTATAGAAATCCAAACAAGCATTGGATCGAAGTCTCCCCTTCACCGACTGCAAAGGATCTGTGGCGTGGGTACTTACGTTAATCGCTCGCATTAGACTTAAGATACTGGTATTGGCTTACAAGGCTGTCAGCGGAACTGCCCCTACCTGCCTCCAAACATTAGTCAGACCCCACGCCCCAGCTCGAGCGCTCCACTAAACAACTTTGGCTGGGCGACTGGTACCACCTTTACCAAGAACAGCCAAATATCGCTCTGCTAATTCTTCTCTGTTCTGGCACTGCAGTGGTGGAATGAGCTCCCTGCTGACGTCAGGACCGCAGAGTCGCTCACCAGCTTCCACAAGAGACTCAAGACCCACCTGTTCAGAGGTCACCTGGACTCTGCATAACGCCCCCTTCCCTCTCCTAACCCTAGCACTAACCTGAATGTTTGTATGTCTTGGCATGAAATAATAGTAGTTGTTTTGTTGTTCAGCTGTCATTGTTTAGCATATTGTATGTTCTTAGATATGAGTAATGCACTCAGAATGGCACTTCTGCTCTTATCCCAGCTATTATGCAAGCAGCAATTATAGCATTTATGAAACCTGTTCTATTTACATTGGAATTATGAATCCTTCTTATCTTTATGCACCACAGTGATATATTGCTGTCTCTTTCAAATGTACTTATTGTAAGTCGCTTTGGATAAAAGCGTCAAATGCCCTAAATGTATGTCATTATTTTTACATTCAACCGAACAAAACTGGACAAAATCAAAACAGGTCTCCCTCTCCCTCTCTCTCTCTCTCTCCCTCCCTCTGTCACGCTCCCTCACCTGTTCTCGGCCGCCCGCTCACACTCCTCCCGGGCGCCGCTGGTCTCCTCCTCCAGCCGCTGAATGGCCGACTCGATCTCCTTATCTCGGCCGTGCCGAACTTCCTCCTTCAGCTCACGCTCCCGACTCAGCAGCCATGCTTCCTACAGAAAAACACACACACAGACACGGGTCAAACGCACACGCACACACACACACACACACACACACACACACACACACGTGTCGAACAAGTGAAACCCAAACGTATGGCTGACGGTACAGTTTGATTTTATTAGAACAAATTGAAAGCACTCATAATTGCTAGGTGAAAAGCACAAGGTCATAATTGCTAGTAATCATCACACACGCGCATGCATACACACACACATACACACACGGACACACACACATGGACACCGACAAAAAACCGGTGAAGGAATTGCCTCCCACCAGAAGCAGAAGCAAAAAATGGAGAACCAAAATGTGCAGCCAGCCATTCTGATTGGACGAACCGAACAATACTGGGGGAGGGGGGGGGGGGGGAGCGGAACCATGGAAAGACTGAGGCTCAATAAAATGGGAAATGGACACAAACACACGCACACACACACACACACACACACACATACGCACGTGCGCCACAGACAAAGCGAAAAAATACATATATAAATACCTCTTTCTTCATGTAGTTCTCCTCCCACGTCTGCTTTTCGATGTCCAGCCGTTCCCTCAGTGCCCTCATCTCCACCTGGTGCCAAACAAACAAACAGACAGACAAACAAACAAGTGAGTGACTCCATTAGTGGCTCCCGCAATCGGGAATACAGGGACACAGTCAGCAGGGGGGGGTCTCTCACACTATATGACCAAATGGGAGCTTGCGACCGTGTGATTTCACGACGACGCCTCACAATTCACATGTATAAATCATAACCGCAGTGAACTGTGAAAGTCGACGCAAGCCAAAAATGATGGGGCAGTCTTCACGGGCCGCACTGGCGGTTTGTACAGCGAGGGCGTCGTTTGGGGCATTTGGCAGACGATTATATCTATAAGCTAAAGCGACTTATAGAAGTACATTTGTTGAAAGAGAGACAGCAATTTATCGCTGTGGTACATAAAGATAAGAATAGAGGCAGGTTTCAAGCATTCATAATTGCAAGGTTAATAGAACCAGTTTCATAATTGCTAGGTTGCCTGCATGCTGGGATAAGAGCAGAAGTGCCATTCTAAGTATTATTAATAATGCCAAGACGAACAACCACGCAGGTTAGTGCTAGGGTTAGGAGAGGGAAGGTGAGGGGGTTATGCAGAGTCCAGGTGAAGTCTGAACAGGTGGATATTGTGAAAGCTGGTGAACGACTCTGATGTCTTGACGTCAGCCGGGAGCTCGGTTGCCAGAACAGAGAAGAGTTGGGACTTGGCAGAGCGACGTTTGCCTGTTCTTGGTGAAGGTGGTACCAGTCGTTCAGCCGAAGGAGCTGGGGCGTGGGGTCTGACTAATGTTCGGAGGTAGGCATCACGGCGGATCACGGCCTCTACAAAATCCGCTGAAATCACCATCGTGTGTGCCGCGTGCGCCTAGCATTAGGGTGAGGGGGTCGTCGTGTAACACGGGTCTGTGAAGCCCTTGAACTGGGTCACTGGGATTAAGGGAGACACGCACACACACACACACACACACATAAACACACACTCACACAGGTACAGCGGTGTGGACGTGAGTACCTGGTGTCTCCTCTCCTGCTCCTCGCGCGTCTTGTCCAGCTCCTCCCGAAGGGCGTGGCCTGCCAGCGAGCTGTTGTCCTCCAGCTGCCGCCGCAGGTCCTCAAGCTCCGCCCTCTGCCTGGAGAACCACGCAGACCTTACTGGTGAGGAGAGCGCTAGCTAAGGCGGCGCTCAGCTATCGGAATTCGTCTGCGTTTGTTTCTTTGTTTCTTTATTCTTCTACTACTACAAACTTTGGGACCATTTTTTCCACCTAGAGACTCTGACCAGGCAGCATATAAAATGTCCGTCTTGCCTATCATTCAAGTTTAAACATATTAAATATATTTATACTTATATATATATATACTATCATACACTTATAATTATTATATAAAAAAACAAATGGTCCAGCTCATATTCTCATTATTTTTCACTATTATTTATAGTTTATAGTTTTCACTATTATTTGATATATACTCTGGCGTCACAGTAGTTAGTTCTTGTTTTGGGTTCTGTTGACATCATTTTACACTACAGCGCTCATCGTTGATTTTCTGCAGGAAATGTATTTTCTAGATATTATTACCATTATGCTAACGCTACAATAGCACAGGTATTTTCAGAGTTTGGGCACAGATGACGCCAGTACTGGTATTTACAATAAATGGTAAATGGATTGCATTTTTATAGCGCTTTTATCCAAAGCGCTTTTCAGTTGCCTCACATTCACCCATTCATACACAGACGGCGGTGTCAACCATGCAAGGTAACAACCAACACGTCAGGAGCAGTTAGGGTTAGGTGGTGTCTCGCTCAGGGACACCTCCACACTTAGCTAGGCGGAGCCCAGGGATCGAACCAGCAACCTTCCTGCTGCCAGACAACCGCTCTACCTCCTGAGCTACTGCCGCCCCCATAGGCTTCCAATATACATATTTCAGACAGTATGTATGTAATTGTAAGTAAGTATTTTGATGCATGTTAGGTTAGAGATTGGGAGACAATGATTTACCGCGAAATTGAAATGATTAACCTTGCAACGACAGGCCTGGGGATCATTGCAAGTGTGTGTGTGTGTTCAGTCACGTACCAGAAGGTTTCAGCCAGTGACTTTAGTAAATTATTTTAGGAACATGTCATTCATGATTATGGGAAGGCTGTGGGCCTTGAGGTTCGAACCCTGAACTATTTGGCTTTTCTATGAGGGGTGGTGGGCGACTTCCAAAACTACGTGTGTGTGTGTGTGTGTGTGTGCGTGCGTGCTGGTAACCCGGCTAGCCTACCTCGCCGCCAGCTGAGTCAGTCTCTCCTTCTCATCGGACACCTCCTTGTAGAGACGTCTCTTCTGCTGCTGCAGCGACATCTCCACCTCCTGGAGTTGCTTCTCATATCTGTCACACACACACACGCACGCGCACACGCACAATCACAAACACACATACACAATGGCCATCATGAGGATACTTTATTATGACTCCTTACTGACAGTACATGTCTATGCAAAAGATAGATAGATGAGGGTGAGGGTAGATGAGATGAGGGCTGATGAACGAGTTTGGCAAGACTTTCTGTTGGTAGACGGTTCGACGATCGACGCCTGTCAGAGGTGTGAGTCGACTGGCAATCTTTAGCATGACAAAAGATTAACCGATTGATTCAAATCTTGTACTGTGTTCTCTGTCGTGTCCGACATGTAAGAATAAGGAGGAAAAGCCACATGTCAAACAGCTTGAGAGGGAACGAGAACACGAGTGCAAAACAGGGCCATAACCCTAAAGACAGGAAGAATTACTGTGACTTCCTCATTCAGAGTGTGGTCACAATGAGGAACTAACTCACCAAAAGGAAATTAGAAAAAAGAAAAAAAAGGTGCGTGAATGTTAATGTGCGTTAATGTAGTGTCCATGGGGGTTGGGAGTGTGTGGGGTTAAACGTTAATATAACGTGTAGTACAGTGTGCATAGGGGGTGGGGATCGAGGGGGATCAGTGGGGGTCCCACTCCCAGGTCTTGTTAATGTCCCTGAGGGGACAAACATTTGCATATGAGCGAACCATTGTGTCCAGATGCGTACCCGCCCCCCCCCCCCCCGTACCTCTGTTTGACCGCCTCCTTCTCCCGGTGACACTGCTCCTCCTTGTCCCTCTCCAGCTGCTCGCGGAGCTCCTGGCACTGGCGCACGTAGCGCTGGGCGGCACGCTCGTCCGAGCCCTGCAGCTCGGCCTCATGGGCCGCACGCAGACGCTTCAGCTCCTGCTTGTGCTTGGAGATCAGCTTCTGGATCTCGGGCTCGAGGCCTGCAGCCGCGCAAAACACAGGCACACACGCGGACACGCAGACACACACACTGGAGGTCGGTGAGGTGGCAGATAGCAGAAATAAATACAATGACATGCAGGACTAGGTACCCGTAAATTTAAAATAAAATGAAAGCAAATTACAGCCACAACACACAACAACGTGTGGAAACGATTGAAATCACCATGAATCGATACAATATTGGGCGCTTCGGCTGGACACCCGTTCTTTGTGGTACCACCATCACTAAGAACAGGCAAACATCGCTCTGCTAAGTCCCAACTCTTCTCTGTTCTGGCACCGCAGTGGTGGAATGGTTCTGATTGATTGATCTGACCTTTGACGGTGATCTCTTTGATTTTCCTGGTCTTCTCGTCGATCCACTTCTCCCGGCGCACTTTCTCCGTGGCGCTCATCAGCTCCTTCAGCTTCTTGATCTCCTAGGGGTGGGGGGGGGGGGGGGAGTGAGGTTATGACCACGCCACCATGTGTCTTTATACCCCATACACAAAAGTGAAACGGACAAGAGAAATCGGGTCATTCTGAAGGACTACACAGAGGGAGGCGTGTCTCGGGTGGCTTGTGGGGGGGGGGGGGGGGGTGGCACAGCCATCATCGGCATTTATAGACAGTACACCTGTTTGGACGGCAATATTGTGAATTTAGACTGCAGTAGCCATTTTAAACACTGTCATTGTGACATATGGCGTCTTTAAGGGATACGGCAGAGATGTGTTGATGACATGACACTGTGTATGTGGCCGCAGGACACACGCCGACTAATATATAAAAAATAAGGCCCCCAAGCTAGCGAGGTCGCAAGCTAGTGAGCCGGCTAAGCGGCCACGGATCGAGGCGATGAGGGGGAATGAGAGGACATCGTGACGGTGAGAGAGGGCAGAGGGGGTGGTGACGTGTGTTACAGGGTGGTGGTGACGATGAGGCGGAGGCTTATGGAACGGTTAGCATGTCTTGATTACAGGGAAATCAAAATGTTACCTCGCACAAGGGACCCAGAATTTGCCACACCTAAAGCCAGAGGAAATCCACACACACACACACACACACACACACACACACACCACACACACACACACACGGGGGGACAGATAGACAGGCAGACAGACGGACAGAAGCACAAAGGGGAAAGAGAGAGAGAGAGAGAGAGAGAGAGAGAGAGAGAGAGAGAGAGAGAGAGACAGAGACAGAGACAGAGACAGAGACAAAGAGCAGAGCAAGAGAACAAGAGAAAGGGGAGAGCCAAAGGAAATAAACAAAAACAGGAGACAATGAGAAGACAGTTAGACAAATGCGGCACCGCGTTGGCGAGAAGAACAATTGCGCTCACGTAAGCTGCAGGGGCACACAAGCACGGCGGGCGGCGACAAGAGAGAAGGCGGGGCAAAGATTCGCAAAACAGGCAGAGCGGTGGTCCATGCCATTGCTCAAATATCTTCCAAGAAAGACATGTCTCGGGACACATTGTTTAGCCACAGATACAATGAATGAAATGTGTTGATAAGATCAGGTGCGCTTTATTTGCTGCCACACCTTGTTAAACAGCCAATTCAAGGACTTTACAAAGCCCAATTCCCAAATATACAAGGGCCCAACAGTGCAGAGTTTGAGACAAGGATCAAGGTTAATTACTGTTAATTACTGTAAACTTTCAAGGATTTCAAGGAGCTGTGAGAACCGCCTCCCTCCCTCCCTCTCTCCCCCTCCATCACCCTACCTCCCTCCCTCCCTCCCTCCCTCACCATGTCGTGTTGCTCTTGCATCTGGGCGATCTTCTTGGTGTACTTGTGGTCGACCTGCTTCAGCTCGGCCACCACGGCCTCACAGCGCTCGCTCAGGGTCTTTTTGTCGTCGATCAGCTGCGTTGGGAACATCGGGAAGAGTCAGAGACCAGGCACGAAAGTGGGAGAAAGCAGGCTAATATGGGGGATAATGCTACAGCTAATGCAATGATTATCTTCGGTACTTTTGCACTTTTGTACTCACAGGTTCCTGCCACTATCTACAAGTTACCATTTTTATGCTAGCATAAGAGTACTACTGTACTGCACACAGAGTATTTTTTTTACTTATTAGGTACTATATTACTCATTGTTGTTTTCGTATTTATGTGTATAAGAATACAGTTCAGAAGAACTTTTTTTTACTGTACTTTTTACTGTACTTAGTTACTAATGGACCTTTCCCTATTCAAGAGGCAAGTCCCGCCCCCCCTAGTTACTGTTGCCATGTCCCCCAAGCTTTCCCACAGCTCTGCAGCATGTTAGTAATGTCCACTGAACAACGCCCCCCCTGCTGATGATTCTCTCTCAATATCGCTGTATGTTATTTGCCAAATTCTGCTACTTTATCTAAGAGAGTTCTACAGAAAGGCCTGAACTATTTGACACGAGGATATATCCATGACATTCGGATTTTGGACGGAGCAGATGACAACATAAAACTTGATGCTAAGTGTTTGGCGATCTATGCTGAAGACACAAACGCCTCACAAACTCCACATTTAAATTCGTCAGGACAAAATCGTGGAGTCCTACTGCACATGTAAAGTAGGGTGAGTACGTTAGTGATGTGTTTACAATGAAAATAAGCCTAAGATCTGCTCACTACTAGCTACAATGGGATAATCACCTAGCTATGCTAATCACACGATGGCGCGGTCTGTTTCTTCGTCCATTTCAATACATCTTTGTCAAACAATGCAGAACAATGGTTGCCTCTTATCCTAGTCATCTTGCCGTTTACCAGCAATTATGGGGTTAAGCAAGCAATTATCGATACTTGTTCTGTATTAGCCTAGCAATTATAAAATGCTTGAAACGTTCAAGTGGTACAGCGCTGTCGGCGATATATTGTTGTTTCACTCAGACGCTGGCAGACACTTATTGTCTTATTGTGTCTGCCGAATGCCCCATTGATATTATCTATACGGTTTGTGGCAGCCGGAGGCCAGTGCCCCATGGAGAGGTGGTGAATGGACGATATTACCGATGGCCGCCAGAGGCCGCTCGCGTCTATCTCGAGGGGAGATGACGCCAGCGGAGAATCAGCCGCACCCGCGAAAAGGGGACAGGTGCGGCTCATTAATAGACTAATTAATAGAGGATAAAAAGGACTCCAAGATAACTAACGGGAGGAGTAGCTGAGGCGAAACTGGAGGAGCGTGCTGTGTGCAGAGGGAGGAGAGAAAGAGTTGGTAAATGGTAAATGGTAAATGGATTGCATTTGTATAGCGCTTTTATCCAAAGCGCTTTACAGTTGCCTCACATTCACCCATTCATACACCGATGGCAGTGCCAACCATGCAAGGTAACAACCAACACGTCAGGAGCAGTTAGGGTTAGGTGTCTTGCTCAGGGACACCACGACACTTAGCTAGGTGGAGCCCGGGGAACGAACCAGCAACCTTCCAGTTGGCTGTGTGCCCGTGGATTAATGAGACCCCGCTTCGTGCATGACCCCCACCTGTCTGACAACCCGCATCCAAGACCCACCCTGGACTGTACGAGAATCTGCCTACGTGTACCGACCCCTGCCTACGGACAACGACGATTCTCGTGGATTACGGACTGGCAAATACAGTGTAATCCGCTTATAGTGATCACGTTTGTCCGGGTCAAATTGATCACTATAAGCGGTTGAAATTTTCTAATTTTCTTAATTTTTTATGCAGATTACCATCCAATTGACATTTGTATATATAATACATTAATACATGTATAAAGTAATGACAGCTTTGCTATTTACTGGATTTTATTACAGCAAGTTAACTGAAAAATACTGTACAGTACGTACATTAACGTTACAGTACAGCTGTTTGAAACGCGATTCAAATAGCAAATTAAATTACAGCATTGCACTGTGTAGCTATACATCAAATACACTACAGTGACTTTCTTTTACCCGACATGGTGTGCAATGTGCATGCAGCACGTCTTCGCGAGAGCCGCCGTTGAAGACGTGCACGCGCGAGCCGCCGTTGAAGACGTGCATGCGCGAGCCGCTATAAATTACCGTAATTTATTAATTTCTCCCACATACTGTATGTTATGTATAAAAGGACCCAAAATGATCACTATAAGCGGACTGCTTGATCGCTATAAGCGAATTATTTAAACAGTGTTTGTATAGGAACGATTCTGTCCCAGGCTTTTTGATCCATATAAGCGGTTGATCACTATATCCGTGATCACTATAAGCAGATTACACTGTACTAACCCCTACCTCTCATTCCCATGGTAATATAATAAACTGGCTAAATAATCTATACTACCCTGGTGTGGACATTGACGTTATTGTACTCAGTCGAGTGACACAGGTTGTTAAGCCTGTAATCCTTTTTACGATCACTTTCCTCATTCCGCTGGGCGTTGCCACTTTTTCATTTCACTGCACATCCTGTATATGTATGTGTGCAGTATCTAAAAAATAAAACGTCTTGAATCTGCAGCCTGCTGGAGTGCATTCAGAGCTCCGTGGGTTGAGAAAAGAACAATCAGAAACTAATGTTAGTTCTCATCATAATCAAACCTTGTACACATTTAAAAAAAGCTCTGAAATTACTTTTTGTATTAAATGATCCGCGCTTACACATCACTTCCTTCCTTTTTCCCGGGAAATCCGACCCGATTCAAATATAAGAGAAATCAGCCCAAAAGTCGGGGAAGCTCTCATTTTTTAACTTCAACCACAACCTGCTCATAAACAGGGCAACTTAAAGCGATTTGTGCATGTAAAATCCTACATGTAGTCCCTGAACAGATTTATGATTCTTACGTACAGGACCTTTAATTTTTTATGTATTTGGATTTTTTTTATGTAATAATTTTACTTTACTTTTTTTTTTTTTTTTACTCGGATCTATTCCAACCCCGAGGGACACAGCAATGAGGCATGTGGAACAGACGAGGGCCTCAGCCAACACAGTAGGGGCATGGACCCGCTTGGACACGGAAACAGTATTATCACAACGTCGCGATGTCATGACCAACTGGCTCAGCGTGCTTTATATTCTGAGGTGTCAAACAGTGTACCTGTGTGTGCGCGTGTGCGTGTGTGCGTGCGTGTGTTCGTGTACGTGTACCTGATCTATGAACGCCAGATGTCTCTGAATGGTGGCCTCGTACTGTTCCCGCTGCAGCTGGAAGTTCCTGTTGAGCTCCCTCTCTGTCTCCTTCACGTGCCGCACCGTCAGCTCCCTCTGCTGGGCCTGGAGGGGAACAACAGGTAGGGGCGGAGAAACATCTTTAAAAACCCTCGGCACTGCACTGTCACTGAGCCATCTGCGGTTCACCTCGGGTTATGGCCGTGGGTTATTGCAAACAAAATGTCCCATTGGGGATTCATAAAGTGCATCTTTCTTGCCGTTTACTCGACACTAATTCGTCCCAGCTGAGATGCATGCTACTTGCTCTGTAAGCCGATGGCAAGATTTATGAACTTGGCTCAGACGAACCGATCAGAAACTAGGACTGTCCCCAACTAAGAATTTAGTTCTCATAAATCATTCATCTTTATATATATATATATTTTTTAAATATATATATATAATTTAATATCATTTAAGTCACAATTGTGTTGTTAATTGTCAACCATTGATATATTTTGTTTAAACTACATTTAATTCTAGATTATTAAGAGTTTGTAAATATAGCATATTCCCTATGCTTTATTTAAATACTCTGGATACATATGCTTCTGATTCTGTGTCTTTTGTGTACTTCTGCTATGACATGCCATTATGCCATATTTCTGCTACTGCTGCTCTCACTTGTGTTTCTGCCCTTACTTACTTGTACTTACTTACATTTATAATACTCAATCTTCAATCAATACCTCTGGAGGCAACATAACATTACATATTATATTTGATATATATTTTACTACATTTCGCTTCTTGCTATTTCATCTTTTTCCGCCTACTTTTTTGTGTACTGTCGCCTGCCATGTCACAAGAGTTTCCCTGTTCAGAATGGCCCTGTGTTATGAAGAACATGTGACAATAAACACTTTGACTTTGATTTGACTTTCTGGCAAATAAAAAAAACAAATGGAATACAAGGTCAAAATCTCAACAACAAGCAGGCCGTTGAGCGACTCCACCTACCCGGGCCAGCCTGGGAAACATTGATTCAATGAACCTTTATTAGTTTCAGCAAAAATCGCAATCTGGTCCTAGCGAAAAAAACATTTCACTGCAGAGACAATGAAAGCAGGAGCTCATGATAACAAAAATGTGACTCATCACCTCAACACAAACCCTCATCTAGTCGCGGCCAAGAGCCTCACCTTGTGTCCACCAAGATGGTCTCTGATTGGCTACCTTGACAAGAAATTCTTTGTATGCATGCATGTGTGTGCTTGTGCGTGCGTGTGCAAGCATGCGTGTGTGTGTGTGTGTGTGTGTGTGTGTGTGTGTGTGTGTGTGTGTGTGTGTGTGTGTGTGTGTGTGTGTGTGTGTGTGTGTGTGTGTGTGTGTATGCGTGTGTCCCCGCCTCGCGCGCTCACCAGCGCCGCCTGCAGCATGTTGACGGTACGTCTCTTCTCGTCCAGGTCCAGCTTCAGCCTCATCAGGGAGCCCGTGACCTCGGCGGCGGTGGCCGACGCCTGCTCCACCCCTCCCGCTCGCTCCTCCTCCGACAGACCCACCTGACGACAAGCAGCCAATAAGCAGCGAGCCCATGGAGTTAGCGCATCCAACGAGCAAGTAGTGCGAGTAGTTTGCTCAGGCTCTGTAGTGACTGGAGCCGAATAAAAAATACAAATCAGAAAAACACCAACCAATACTCCTATAAACACTAATTAACGTTAGCATTTGAATTAGCATTGGCGTTCCTATTTGCATGCATGTATGTAGATAATGCCAGGAAGGAATAATTGAAGTGCAAGTAATTGCTCAATGTTTGGCTTGGTTAAACTTTTTACCGTACTTTTTACTGTATGTACTCGGTACCATTACTAATTGTTTAGAGTTGTTTAGAATTTGTTTAGAAGAATACTGCAGGAGTGAATGGGGAGTAAGCATTCCATTGTAATTGTTACATATGGCAATGAAGAAATCTTGAATCTTGGCTTGCATAAATATAATGCTGTGATGTGTCTTCATGACACACTGTTGGGCTGAATGTGGCTGTTGACGTCGCTAGCAGTGCACTTGGACGAGCGTCATTTCTTTCTAACAACTTCAATCAATGTCAATATTTGAGAATGTTTTGATTGATGCGTCTCTGTGTGTCTCTATAATTGTCTTGTTTTTGATGTAGTTTAATGGTTTCAGGGCTCTCACGCAAGAAAGAGATTTTGATCTCAATGAGACTTGCTGATAAACTATCAAAGATAAGCCATAATAAGACGACACGGATCAAACACTGGACTTGGTCGCCTCCTCCTCATCATCACTCTCTTCCTCCTCCTCCTCATCATCACCACCCTTCTCATCATCATCCTTCTCCTCCTCCACCTCCTCCTCCTCCTCCCCCTCCTCCCCCTCCTCCACCTCATCCTCCTCCGCCTCCACCATCCTCCTCCTCCCGCTCACCTCTCGGTGGGAGCCCGAGGTGACGGAGCGTGGCCGCTCCTGCTCAGACCTCTCCATCTCGTCCAGGAAGCTCATGATGCTCTGCAGCTTGGCCTCCGAGAGCAGGGCGCCGCCGTCGGGCAGCGCGGCCTGGCGGCTCAGCTGGCCGTGGCGCTCCAGGTTGTCTGTGGTCAGGGAGGTGGAGTCCCCGTCCTTATGGGGGGTCAACAATCAATTGATTTGTCGCTGGGTTTACTGCTGTTTGTGTGTGTCGTGTTGCTGTGAGTTGTAACGGCATGGAGTATATCTAAAAAGTACAAAACACGTCTAACTAACTGGCTGACATACAATCATGTACTTGTTGATATTACTGCTATTACTACTAGTACTATTAGTAATACTACTTCTTTTTTTAACAGTCATATTCTTTTTTTTCTTTTTGTTTAAACTTTATTTGTAATCATTTTTGACAAAAAAAAAGTACAGACAGACCAAAAGACAACAGACATGTTGGTCATCATGGGCAAGGTGAAATGCTTGACATCATGTAAAACAGGAAATGAAAAGAAGCTGGGTTACATAACAATACAAAATCAAGCTCTATGGGTCCTGTATGTCCATGATACCTACAGTAATTTTCAATTGATTGATCTGCTCTATAGGATGTACTTGTTTTTCAATATCTCACCCATAACGGTAATTACGTACATTACGTCAGACCTTGCAGACACCGTGATAGCAGCGGGAGACCCTACCTCGTCAATCCAGGCGTACTTGTCCCGGTGGTAGGCCTTGCCCGGGTCCGACAGCTTCTCCGGCTCCTCCTCCAGCAGCTTCAGCGTGTCCAGCAGGTCGTGGAGGGTGGTCTTGGATGGGGTGCGGCTGGACGGCACGGCCTGCCGCTGGTCCTCCACGCTCACGGACCGCTGCAGGATCTCCTGGTGGGAGGACACAGGAGGAGGGACGCTGACAACATGGTTTAGGGGGGGGGGGGGGGCTCAGTGGGGAATGGAAGCCCTAACCCTGGCAGTGTGGATGCCATGCTGTTGGCCTGCTGTGCAGCAGTTGAGGCCTGGATGGATGCAGGTAACCTCTCAAGTCAATGACGTTTAAATTTGTATTAAATTGTATTTAAACGTTAAAAGTCAAAGTAAGTAGGCAAGTGTGCGTCGCGCATGTTGCTTCACAAGTATGACAGTAACCTAACTGACGCCAAATGTCATGATGTTATGATGTCACGTAATGCTCGATCATAGTCAGTAACCAATGAAACAATGAAAATAATAATATAGATATTCACATATGACAATAATACAATAATATGTTTTTCTATTGGCTACCTGGGAACACTGAGAACCTCTGCGATTGGACAGCGCCGGGGAGATGGCTCTGAAGCCGGTAACCTCACAGACTTCAGCCACCATATTGGCATTGGAGTCTGAAAAGACACACAGTCACCATTTTGAAGAAATGTAAATCATCGGTTAGATTGTTGATTGTTGCTTGTAAAACGCTGACTTTAAGCATCAAAACCCTACGGCCCCAGACAGACCTGTGTTCCTCGCCTTGACGTCTGTGGGTGAGGCAGGGCCGTTCTTGCACGGCGAGCTAGGGCTGTTGTTGACGAGGAGCGTTTTGGCGGGTTTCTTGCGGCCCACCCTGCCACTCCTGCGGAAGCCCTCCAGCTCCTGGTCCACCGTCTGCTGGGCCTCCGTGGCCTGCTGGGCTCTCTTCTGCTGCAGTTCCTGACACACACCACCGGGGGAAGACGTCGCACCATAACTCGTGGGAATGGGACTGCGACTTTCAAGGGAAAGTTTGAGCGAGAGAACTGAACAAAACATTTATTCTGAAGTTGAAATAAGTTATTCTTTGAGTTCCATAGGAACTCAAAAAATGGGGGTTAAGTCAGGTTTAAAAACTTTAAGACCTGAAGACATACCCTGGCAAGTGAATGAAATGGATGAACTTTTTATGTTCTTTTGTAGATCCAATTTGTGTCGGGAGATGGACGCGGCAAACATGGCGGCGCGCGTTACCTGTATGGCGGAGAGGCGCGCCAGGCGAGCCTTCTCTTCGCGGACGCGTTTCCGTTCCTCCTCCTTCCTCCTCTTCTGCTGAGGATGATGATGCTGCTGGACCTCCGGGCTCTTGTCCATCTCCACTCTCTGCTCCCATTCCTGTGATGTTGGGAGGAGGAGGTGGGGGGGGGGGGGGTGTTGGGAGGGGGGGGACAAAGGAGCCATTATGAAAGGAGAATAATAAAAGATGACAGACGAGGGAGGAAGAGAAGGAGGTGGGAGGTTAGGGAAGGCGCCCCCAGGAGGTGGCTGGGGGATTAACCGAAAATGCATCGAAAACGACATTTAGAAACTCTACATTGCAGATTAATGTCAAATATCCATAGATATCCCAGGTTTAATACTTAAATACTTCAATAGTTCCTTGTCAGAGAACTATGAGGGGCAGTGCAAAAAAACCCTGCATCAAATAAATAATTATTCACTAATCGTAATCGAGGTAAAACTTTGAAGTAATTAATATTGACATCGATTTGAGGTCATATCGCCCGGCCCTCGGGGAAGGGGCACACACACACACACACACACACACACACACACAGTGTGGCCGCCGGACCCCAGGGGGCCGTACCTCCTTCTTGGTGGCCAGGAGGCGCCGGAGGGCCGCCTGGCTGCAGCTGCGACTCCTCTGGGCGTGATGCCGGTACCAGCGCTGGATGGTGACCACCGCTTGGTTCACCTGCTGGATGAACCTGGAGAGCACACACACACACAGATATTAAAAGAACTGTTAAAGGACTTTTACTGGACCACATTGTATCATGTGTAGATTGATTATGTTACTGTGGATAAAACCCTCTCTGTGCACAGTTTGGTTGTATATTTTTATATTATTTTCGGACGCGAGAGTGTTTTGAAATGTAAATAAAGTTGTAATCAAACAATAACAGTACAAATAGTAGGAGCAGTTCCTCTGAAACCTGACCTCTCTGCCTCCTCCTCGGTGACCTCCCTCCTGCGGCCCGGCCCGGGGCTGCCGTGCTGGGGTCCCGCCCCTGCCGCCGTGGGCGTGCCGCCCGCCCCCGCCACCACCTCCGCCGCCGCCGGCGAGGGCCTGTTGTTGGAGGTGGGCGAGGCGGCGCTGGCAAAGTTCTTCTGGGATTTGGTGACGGAGCCGTGCTCCAGCGAGGCCTCATCGTTCCCCGTGGCCTTGAGGATGTTACTGGAGAACGGCACGGAAACACAAAGACGCCCATATCGTCGTCAACAACAACGACGACACCATGGCAACAACACCACCACCACCACCACGGCAACAACACCACCCACCCCAGTCATCAGGCTAACATTCAGTCTGTCTGGCAGACGCTGCCTTCGAGGGATCGGGGGAGAAAGATTTATACATGTGAGAATCTGGATTATTTGCTTCCGCAACACTTCTGTTCTGCCATGTTCATTAAAATGTTCATTAAAAAAATACTGTCATGGCAGAAGTGTAGAACCCAAACCCCAACGTTAAGCCTAAAAATATATTAAAGAAAATGAGTGTGTCGTAATATAGTGTCGTGAGGCTCTTGCCGATTCGCATCCCTACTTACAAGCGAGAACAATTGAAGCATACAGTCAGAACAGACCCACTAGAACATTTCTCCACGTGCTGTACGAAGTTTGTGAAAACGTTGGGACCCCAAATAAAAAGTCCCCACTATTACAGCAGCTGGGGTTGGTTGGTGTTCAGTGGGTTCTTGTCTTACTTGAACGTAGGTTTCTGATTGGAGCTCTTGGGTGTGAGGGGTTTCTCAGAGTAGTTGTTGTGCAGGATGGTGGTGACGGAGTTGCCCACAGCTCCTTTGTTACTCCTGAAAATGCCATTAATAAATTTGATGACACAATGTTGAATTCAATTCAAAATGTGTTATTTAAATTAAACACTGTACAAGTGTAATTTAAATGTCAAATTAAATGTAATTATTTACAATGTACAATTATTTAATGATATAAATGAGCGAAAGCAATCACACTCTCTCATACAGGCCATAGACAGAAAAAACAGCATCAACATCTACAATTCACCATCTACAATTCACCATGTACAAGTCACCATCCACAAGTCATTATCTACAAGTCACCATCTACAAGTCACCATCTACAAGTTACCATTTACAAGTCACCAACTACAACACACCATTTCACAAGTCACCATCTACAAGTCAACATCCAAAAGTCACCATCTACAAGTCACCATGTACAAGTCACCAACTACAAGTCACCATCTACAAGTCACCATCTACAAGTCACCATTTCACAAGTCACCATCTACAAGTCACCATGTACAAGTCACCAACTACAAGTCACCAAGTACAAGTCACCAAGTACAAGTCACCATGTACAAGTCACCAACTACAAGTTACCATCCACAAGTCACCATGTACAAGTCACCATCTACAAGACACCATTTCACAAGTCACCATGTACAAGTCACCAACTACAAGTCACCATCTTCAAGTCACCTTTTCACAATTCACCATGTACAAGTCACCAACTACAAGTCACCATCTCTAAGTCACCATTTCACAAGTCACCATCTACAAACAACATGCTTTGGTCTTTTCTTGTCTTCACACTGCCACATTCCCAACAGCAGCACACAAAGGCTTCCCTTGCTCCAGAGATATTTCTTTTTTAGGTCGAGCGATATTACAGTGAAACGGGCCAGATGCCTGGGGGACGGTATCAGTTGTCTCAATCAGCAGGTATGAAACATGAGATGGATGGGGGGGGGGGGGGGGGGGAGAAGACCCAGAATGCAGCCGGGCAACGAGTTTCTCAGTAAGGGGTGGGCTTTCCCCAAACAGCCCTACTTGGCTGATGTGTGTCCCGACACCCACCTGTTATTGGCAGTGAAGTTGGCAGCCAGGGTGAGGCCGTGTTCTCTCCTCTTCATGCCCGTCTGCGAGTCCACGCTGCCCGTGCTGCGAGTGCTCGACGCCGGGGGGAACACTCTGGGCTGGTCGTCCTTGGGAAAAGAAAACGGCCATTTTGATTTATTTTTACATTTGAGTGATTTTGTCACACGTCGTCAGAGCATTGTGAGAAGGGAAATAGAGAGTGAAGATATAACCAACAATAACAAATGTTGCATCACTTATATAGAATCCATGTTGTTGTTATTATTATTATCGAAATGATTCTTACAAAAACAGACAGAATGATTATGATATGATATAGCAATTATTGCCATAGACGATTAATCTAATGACGATGCATCATTTAGTCTAGCATAAATATGAATAAATATCATAAATACTATCAAATGCCATCACAAGCTACCAGTCCAATGTCGTAAATGTGCTTGCTTTATCTGACAAGCAGCCATGAAAAACTAAACTATTCCTTTCATAAGGATCCATCAACCAAATATTGTAATTGAAGTGCAACAGTAAGCAGCACATGTCATTTGTACTTGACACATGACTTAATAGATGAAAAGAAAGAAAGAAAGAAAGAAAAAAAAGAAAAGACAAAAGCTGCTCCCTTTGCTGTAAAGACTGTAAATAGTGTGGATATTCTAAATCTTTCCCTTAACTTGTGATATTTGTATTGTACTGTTGCACATTCCGCTGGGCATCGCCACTTTTTCATTTCACTGCACATCCTGTATGTATATTGTGGACTTCAGCTCAGCGTTCAACCAAACTCGACACCAAGCTCAGGAGTCTAGGCCTGCACCCGACCATGTGCAGCTGGATAATGGACTTCCTGTCGGGCCGCCGCCAGGTGGTGAGGATGGGCAGCACCACCTCAGAGCCACTGACCCTCAACACTGGAGCCCCTCAGGGATGCGTGTTGAGCCCTCTCCTCTACTCCCTGTACATCCATGACTGCATGGCTATGCACAGCTCCAACGTCATCATCAAGTTTGCTGACGACACGACAGTGTTGGGTCTGATCGCCGACGACGCCGAGACAGCCTACAGGGAGGAGATTGGATCACTGGCACAGTGGTGCCAAGAGAACAACCTCGTCCTCAACGTCAAGAAGACCAAGGAGCTGATCGTGGACTACAGGAAGCGGAGAGGAGAGCACGCCCCCATCTCCATCGACGGTGCTGCAGTAGAGAGGGTCAGCAGCTTCAAGTTCCTCGGCGTGCACATCTCCGAGGACCTCACATGGACCACGCATACCACACACGTGGTGAAAAAGGCCCAACAACGCCTGTATTTCCTCAGGCGACTGAGGAAATTCAACATGTGCCCCCGCATCCTCAGAACATTGTACTCCAGTACCATCGAGAGTGTTCTCACTGGATGCATCACCGTCTGGTACGGAAACTGCACCGCACTAGAGCGTAGAACACTACAGAGGGTGGTGCGGACGGCCCAGTACATCGTTGGAGGTGAGCTTCCCTCCCTCCTGGATATATACACCAGGCGGTGTGTGGCCAAGGCCAAAAGGATTATTAAAGACAATAACCACCCCAGCCACGAACTGTACACACTTCTACCGTCAGGCAGGCGATACCGCAGTATCAAGTGCCGCACGAGCAGACTCAGAGACAGCTTCCACAGTCAGGCCATCAGGCTGCTGAACAAGTGCTAGTGCTAAGTGTTACTGCTAGTGCTAGCTCTGGTGTGCTAGTGCTAAGTGTTACTGCTAGCGATACTGCTTAGTGCTAGTCCTGGTGCAAGTGCTGGTAGTAGTGCTAAGTGTTGGTGCCGGTGCTACTGCTAGTGCTAGTGTTACTGCTAGTGCTAGTGCTAGTGTTACTGCTGGTGCTAGTGCTAGTGTTACTGCTAGGGCTAGTCCGGGTGCTAATTGCTAATTGCTGGTGCTAGTGTTGTTCTAGTGTGACTGTCTGAGGAAGTATTCTGTGACATTCTGTGAATGTCAAAATATAACAATGTATATTTTATTACATTGATTTATATTTTTATTGCTGCCTTAATATTTATTTGACACTTTATTTTATCTTATTCAGTTTTCGTTTGTTTAGATTTTTTATAACTTGTTAATATAGTTTTCTATTCTATTTCTATTTGTATTCTTCTATAACTGCAGTCGGCTGTCGGGCATTTTGCACGTAAGAATTTCACTCACTGCTTATACTTGTGTAAACTGTGCAGTGACAATAAAACACTTGAAACTTGAAACTTGACTATTAAAATTCTTGAATCTTGAATTAATTCAATTATGAAAATGAGACTCCATTCATTTTCTGTCGATTGACTAATCGATTGGCCTCATCGACTGCTCGTTGCAGGGGCCCAGGAGGGTTCCAGAGCGAGACCATGTGTAATCCCTGGTGGAGGGGTGTTGGGGGTGATACGGTGACAGGGGCCCACACCAGTATGTTCCACGTGGTTCTGTCCGGCGACGCCTTGCTGAGGCTGGCCAGCTTCCTGCGTCCGTCCGAGCTGCCGTCGAACACGGCCAAGAAGTCGTCGGCAGGCTCCTCACTGGAGGGAAAACCAAACACACGACACAAGGTTTAGTATTTAAGGATTCATACAGGGAACATTTTGTGTCCATACCGCTTAAAACAGAGTGATTTAGCGCGATGATCTAGTGTGGTCTACTTCCTGCCATTTATAACAGGAGTTTGCCATCTTTAAACCGCATGCTTAGCAGCTAAGCACGTTGCGGTGTTTGCTCATAAGTAACAGTTTACGCGGTTTCAGTTCAATGGAGAGGGCGGAACTTTTTCCAGTTATTTTCCCATTATAATGGTTTATATTTATAATGGCGCCTTCTGTGTGGAACACGTGGTTGAAAAATTACAAAATAACACACACACAAATATTTCAACAAACTCCAGTACAGAGTCAGACATATTCTGCACATATTCGACTTGAAACAAAAGGCAAAAATGATTTTCGAAAAAATCAAGCCAGCCTTCTGAAATCTGATATTTTTAAAAAAGGTCTGCTGTGTTTGCCTATCCCCAACTGAACCCCAATCTACCCGTTAAAAAAACCGTAGAACAAACAAAATAAGCTTCACACAAAATAAGCTTATTCAGCTGGATGTGAATTTTGTGCATTTTTTTTTATTTATTAATAATGTAAAACATGAGTAGCTCTCAGCCACTTTCATTTTGTTAAATTAGCTCGAAGAGGAAAAAAGGTTGGAGACCCCTGGCATATATATGGCAGGTTGCAGGTTTC